>JAUELO010042335.1:0-10327 GCA_032357855.1 Amphibolips quercusostensackenii | reverse complement strand
TTTAGAGCAATCGCGAATCGCCGCACGAAAGGGAGCGCTCAGTAGATCGTTGCAGTAGTGGGGATACCAAGGAGAATTCTTTAGAGCAATTGCGAATCGCCGCACAACAGTGTGCGTTCGATAATTTTTTTAATCCACTCCAGTCCCAAAAGAAGATTCACTTCAAAAATCGGAAATCTGTATAAAAGTGTTGCACGCTAAATCAAATTGATCAGCTGTCATTTACTGTGAAGATATGATAAAAAGAAATTAAATATATTTTCTAATTTACAGCTAACGAAGATAATTAGAAGTTTGATGATTATTCTAGCCAATACTTAACTAGAAATAAAGATTAGAAATGCCATTCGTAATTTGCCTATACTTTAAATTAGGTTACAAAATCACTTATAATATTTTAATTTGACTAATTAATTGTTTAAACAATTCGAATAATTTCTACTTTTAACCAATTAGACATTTAATCTGCCAACTTCTTATAGTTCAGTTTTCCAGTTTTATATTTAAATCGAAATAGTTTCATTTTTGACAACAAAAAAAAAAAATTTTCTACCAAATAGTTAAATTTGAAGTTTGAAAAATTAGATTTTAACCCCCCCCCCCCAAAAAAAAAATTTCAACAAAATACGTACATTTTTAACAAAACACATACATTTGTAACCAAAAAGTTGAATTTTTAACCAAAAAAATTAATATTCTACCAAAAAAACTAAATATCAATTTGAAACAAAAATTATTTTCAATTTAAAAAATGCATCTCCCACAAAACAGTTGAATTTTGCACCGAAAAATGTGAAATTTTAACAAAAAAGTTCATTTTTAACCAAACAGTTACATTTGAAGTTAAAAAAATTCGTTTTTAACCACGAGAAGGAATTTTTAACAAAATCCCTAAGCTTTTTACCAAAAAGTTGAATTTTTAACCACGAAAATTAATTTTTTACCAAAAAAAAATTTTAATTAAAAAAAAATCATTTTCAATTTTTTTGTAAATTAATGTTCCATGAAACAGTTGAAATTTGAAATCTGAAATATGGAATTTCAACAAAAAAGCAATTGATAAAAATAGTTGAATTTTAAATTTAAAAAATGAGTTCTTAAGCCAAAGGAAAAATTTTTAAGAAAATAAATACAATTTTTTTAAAAAGTTGAATTTTTAACCAAAAAAATGAATTTTTTACACAAAAAAAAAAATTTTATTAAAAATAAATCATTTTCAATTTTTTAAAAAGTAATCTTCCGTAAAACACTTAAATTTTTAACACTAAAATACGAAATTTCAACAAAAAAGTTCATTTTCAACAATACACAAACATTTTTAACCGAAAAATTGAATGGTTAAACTTTCAATACAAAAAATTAATTACCAATAAAAAAAGAACAAATTGAACTTTGTTCCAAACAGTTGAATTCGCTATCAACTTGTTGACTTTTCACGTCAAAAAAACGACTTATCCACAAAATAGTTTAATTTTTAACAAAAAAATTGATTTTTTTACCAAATTATACAAATTTTAAGTTAAGAAAATTAGTTTTTAACCCAAAAAAAACACTTTTATCAAAATACATACTTTTTTAGCCACATACTTTAATTTTCAACCAAAAAGTCAAATTTTTAAACTAAAAAAAAAATAATTTTTAACTCAAATTGAAATAGTTAAATTTTAATGAAAAATAATATTTTTTAATTTAAGAAAATGAATCTTCCACAAAACAGTTGAATTTTCAACCCGAAAATATGGAATTTCAACAAAAAAAGTTAATTTTTAACCAAACAGTTACATTTGAAGTTAAAAAAATTCGTTTTCAACCACGAGAAGGAATTTTTAACAAAATCCCTAAGCTTTTTACCAAAAAGTTCAATTTTTAACCAAAAAAATGTATTTTTTACCAAAAAAAAAAAATTTTAATTAAAACAAATCATTTTTAATTTTTTTTGTAAATTAATGTTCCATGAAACAGTTGAAATTTGAAATCTGAAATATGGAATTTCAACAAAAAAGTAATTGATAAAAATAGTTGAATTTTAAGTTAAAAAAATTAGTTTGTAACCCAGAGGAGAAATTTTTAACAAAATAAATACAATTTCTTTGAAAAGTTGAATTTTTAACCAAAAAAATGAATTTTTTACATAAAAAAATTTTATTAAAAAAAATCGTTTTCAATTTTTTAAAAATTAATTTTGCATAAAACAGTTAAATTTTTAACACTAAAATACGAAATTTTAACAAAAAAGTTCACTTTCAACAATACACAAAAATTTTTAACTGAAAAATTGAATGGTTAAACTTTCAATACCAAAAATTAATTACCAATAAAAAAAGAACAGATTGAACTTTGTTCCAAACAGTTGAATTTGCTATCAACTTGTTGGCTTTTCACGTCAAAAAAACGAATTCTCCACAAAATAGTTTTATTAAAAAAAAAAAATTTTTCTACCAAATTATTAAAATTTTAATTTCAGAAAATTAGTTTTTAACCCAAAAAAGACATTTTTAGCAAAATACATACTTTGTTAGCCACATAGTTTAATTTTCAACCAAAAAGTCAAATTTTTAAACTAAAAAAAAATAATTTTTAACTCAAATTGAAATAGTTCAATTTTAATTTAAAAAAAAATAATATTTTTTAATTTAAGAAAATAAATCTTCCTGAAGACAGTTGAATTTTCAACCCGAAAATATGGAATTTCAACAAAAAAAGTTAATTTTTAACCAAACACTTGAATTTTAGGTTAAACAATTAGTTTTTAGCCACAAGAAGAAAATTTGAAAACGATAGAGAAATTTTTAATTAGATAGTTGAGTTCTTAATAAAAAAAATTAATTTTCTAGTAAAAAGATAAATTTTCAACCAAAAATGTAATAGTTAAGTTTTCAATTTAAAAAATACTTGGATTTTCAAGCCAAGAGAACGAATTTCCCACAAAATGATTCAATTTTTTACAAAATAGTTCAATCTTGAGTTAAAAAATTAGTTTTTAACAAAAAAAGAAATTTTCAACAGAATACATACATTTTTAGCCGCATAATTTAATTTGCCACCAAACAATCAAGTTTGAAAAATAAAAAATAAATAAAAATTAACCAAAATTGGAATAGTTACATTTTAATTAAGAAAAAAATGACTTGTCCACAAACAGTTGAATATTCAACAATATAAAATTCCAACCAAAAAGAGCATTTTCAACCAAATAGTTAAATTTTAAATTAAAAAAATTAGTTTTTTACCCAAAAAAGAATTTTTTAGCAAAATATATACTGGTAAAATTTAAAAAAATAAAAAAAAAATCTTTCACAAAACAGTTGAATTTTCAATCCGAAAGTATGAAATTTCAACAAGAAATTTTTTTTAACCAAATAGCTAAATTCTTAACCTAAAAATTAATTTTACACAAAAAAAATTTAATTAGAAAAAATTAATTTTCAATTTAAAAAATGAATCTTCCGTAAAGCAGGTGATATTGTTAAATTTTCATTCAAAAAAATACTTACTGAATATTTAAGCCAAAGGAGCGAATTTCCAACCAAATAGTTGAATTTTTAACAAAAAATGGAATTTTCTACCAAATAGTTAAGTTCTAAAATAACAAAATTAGTTTTTAATCCAAAAAATAAATTTGTAACAAAATACATACATTTTTAACAACATGATTTAATTTTCAACCAAACAGTCAAATATTTAAAACTAAAAAAATTAATTTTTAACCAAAATTATAATGTCTAAATTTTAATTTAAAAATTAATTTTTAATTTAAAAAATAATTTGTTCACAAAAAAAATTGAATTTCCATAACGAAAATATGGAATTTTAACAAAAAAGTTTTTTTTCGACCAAATAGTTAAATTTTAAGTTAAAAAAATTAGGTTTTAACCCAAAGGCGAAATTTTTAACAAAATAGATAAATTTTTAACTAAACAGTTGAGTTTTTAAGCAAGAAAATAAATTTTCTACAAAAAAAATAAATTTTCAACCAAATAATTGAATTTTTAGGCTAACACATATTACTTTTCAACTAAAAATGGAACAGTTAAATTTTCATTGAAAAAAAATTTTTAACATAGAGAAGCGAATTTTCTACGAATCAGTTGAATTTTCTACCAAATAGTTAAATTTTCGACCAACTTATTGAATTTTTAAGCCAAAAAAAAAGAATTTTCCCCAATAAACTTAAATTTTGAACCCAAAAATGTGAATTTCCAACAAAAATTTTATTTTCTAGCAAAGATTTGAATTACCTACTAACTGCTTCATTGTTAAAAAAATTATTATTTAAACCAAAAATAAAATTTTCATCAAAATACATACATATTTAGCCACACACTCTAATTTTCAACTAATCCGTCAAATTTTTAAATTAAAAAAAAAAAAAAATTTTTAACCAAAATTAGAATGGTTAAATTTTTATTTTTAAAAAAAATTAAGTTTCATTAAAAAAAAAATTAATATTCCACAAAAATGTTTTATTTTCAAACCAAAAATATGAAATTTCAACAACAAAAAATCATTTTTCACCCCTAGAAGAAATTTCGAAATATGTAATTTTAACAAAAAAATTCATTTTCAAACAAATAGTTAAGTTTTGAATTTGAAAAATTAGTTTTTAACCCTCAGAAAAAAATTGTTGACAAATTTTTAGGTGAAAAAAAAAATTTTTTAACTAAAGTTGAAATGGTTAAATTTTAGTTAAAAAAGAATTTATTCTTAATTGAAAAAAAAAATTAATCTTCCACAAAAATGTTGAATTTTCAAGACAGAAATACAAAATTTCAACAAAAAAGTTCATTTTTAACCAAATAGTTAACTTTTGAATTGAAAAAAAAAGTTTTTAACCAAAAAAGAAATTTTCAATACAATATATACTTTTTTATTCAAATAGTTTAATTTTCAACCAAACATTCAAATTTGTAGAATAAAAAAAAACTTCAACTAAAATGGGAATAGTTAAATTTTTATTGAGAAAAAAATATCGTCCACAAAACAGTTAAATATTCAACCCAAAAATATGAAATTCCAAGAAAAAAGTTCATTTCCAACCAAGAAATTAAATTTTAAGTTGAAAAAAAATAGTTTAATTTTCAAATAAATAGCAAAATTTTTCAAGTAAAAAAAATAAAATTTTAACTAAAGTTGAAATGGTTAAATTTTAGTTAAAAAAGAATTAATTCTTGAATTAAAAAAGAAAAAATAAATCTTCCACGAAACTGTTGAATTTTCAATCCAGAAATATTAAATTTCAACTGAAAGTTCACTTTCAAATAAATAATTAAATTTAAAGTTTAAAAAATTAGTTTATAACCCCGAGAAGAAATTTTTAACAAAATTCATCCATTTTCACCCGCAAAATTGAATTTTTAACCAAGAGAATTAATTATCTACAGAAAAAAAAAAATTTTATAAAAAAAAAATTTTACTTTAAAAACATGAATCTTTTTTATCCTTAATGATATAGTTAAATTCTAAAGAAAAAAAAATAGTTTTTAACTCTGAGAAAAAAATTTCAACAAAATTTATACATTTTTAACAAAATACATGCAATTTTTACAAAATAAGTACATTTTTAACCAAAAAGTTGAATTTTTAACCAAGAAAATTAATTTTCTACGAACAAAATAAATTTTATAAAAATTTATTTTTGATTAAAAAAAAATAATTTTCAATTTTAAAAAATTTATCTTCCACAAAATAGTTGAATTTCTAATCAAAAATGGGATAGTTACATAAATTTTAAAACAAAAAAAAAATTTTTTAACAAACACTGCAATAGCTGATATTTTTCCCGAAAATATTTTTATTTTAAATAAAAAAAAGTTTAATCCAACAAAAAAAATGTATGATAGAATTAGGTTAATCTTTAACCAAAAGAGATAAATTTGATCTCTTATTATTTTTTAACCAAATAATTGATTTTTCATAAAAATAATAAAATTTTTTACCAAATAATAAAACTGGAGTGTGCTTCTACTAATAAAAAATATGTATCGAAAAGAAGTTTTATAAATAAAAAATTGTGAAAGATTGAAAAATCTAATTTTATATAGAACAGTTGAAATTTCAAAAAAAAGTTGTTATTTGACCAAACAGATAATTTTTTACCAAATAGTTGAATTTTCATCCAAATAATGAAAATATCAACAAAAAAATAAAAATTTTAGTAAAAAAAGATAAATTCTATACCAAAAATATACATAATGGTAGACTATTCAACTAAAAAGAATTGAAATTTTCTTTTATTTGTGCTCTCATTAATAATTATCCACTGTAGGTTGTATCCACTGTGAGAGGGCTTCCCTATAAATAATAAATATTCATGGAAAAGAAGTGAATTTAGAAATAAAAATTTTTAAAAGATTGAAAAATTGAATTTTATATAAAACATTTGAATTTGCAACAAAAAAGTCCATTTTGAAACAAATAGTTAAATTTTAAATTAAAAAATTAGTTTTTAACCCCGAGAAGAAATTTTCAACAAGGTACATGCATTAAACAAAAATACAACAAATTTTAACCAAAAAAAAAATATTTAAATTTTTATTTTAAAAAATACTCATTAAATTTTTAAGCCAAAAGAATAAATTTTTAACAAAATACATAATTTTTCAGATGGAAAAAATAATGTTAAATCTAAAAAATCAAATCGTTAAACTTTAAATTAAAAAAATTAATTATCAACCAAAAAAGAACAAGCTGAATTTTCTTCTAACTTGTTGAATTTTAACGACAAAATATATACATTTTTAGCCACATAGTTTAATTTTCAACCAACAGTTAAGTTTTTTAAATTAAAAAAAAAAAAGAATTTTACCCAAAATTAGAATAGTTATATTTTTATTAAAAAAATTAATTTTTATAAAAAAAAATTAATATTCCATAAAACAGTTGAATTTTCAACCCAAATATATAAAATTTTAAAAAGAAAAGTTCATTTTTAGCCCCTACAAGAAATTTTGAACCAAATACATACATTTTTAACCATAAAAATTAATTGGATACAAAGCAAAATTTTATTTATAAGAATTAATTTTCAATTTAAAAAATAAATCTTCAATAAACGTTCAAATTTTCAACCCAAAAATATAAAATTTCAACAAAAAATTTCACTTTTAACCAAATAGTTAAATTTTAAGTTTATAAAATTAGTTTTTAACCCCGTGATATTTTCAATTAAAAGCTTAATCTTTCCCAGAACAGTTAAGTTCTCAATTAAAAATGAAATAGTAACATAAATTTTTACTCCAAAAAATTAATTTTTAACAAAAACTGTAATAGCTGATATTTTTACAAAAATATGTTCATTGTTAATTAAAAAAATTTCACTTAACTGAAACAGACGAATTTTTAATAGAATAGGTGGATCTTTAACCAAAACAGATAAATTTTAGCAATCAGTTGCATTTTACGGAAAAAAGTTTTTTAGGTACAAAAAAAATTATTATTTAACTAAATAATTGATTTTCGATAAAATAGTGAAATTTTCAACCAAATAATAAAATTTTTAACCAAAAAAGATAATTTTTCAACCAAAAATATAATAGTAAACTATTTAACCAAAAAGAGTAGAAATTTTCTTTTATTTGTGCTCCTAATAAATGATTATCCACTGTGGAAAGGGTTTCCCTATAAATAATAAATATTCATGGAAAAGAAGTAAATTTAGAAATATAAAATTTAAAAAGACTTAAAAATCGAATTTTATATAAAATATTTTGATTTGCAACAAAAAAGTTCATTTTCAAACAAATAGTTAAATTTTCAATTGAAAAAATTAATCATCAACCAAAAAAGAACAAATTGAATTTTCAACAGAATACATACATTTTTAGCAACACAGTTCAATTTTCAAACAGTTCAATTTTAAAACTAAAAAAAAAAATTTTAACTAAAATTGGAATCTTTAAATTTCAATTTGAAATAATTAATTTTTCATTTAAAAAAGTAATTTTCTACAAAACATTTGAATTTTCAACATGAAAGTATGAACTTTCACCAAAAAGTTCCTTTTCAACCAAATAGTTAAATTTTAGGTTGAAAAAATTAGTTTTTAATGAAGGAAGAGATTTTCAACAGAATACATACATTTTTTGCCACACTATTCAATTTTCAACCAAACGATCAAATTTGTAGACTAGAAAAAACAAAATTTTACTAAAATTTGAACAGTTAAATTTTTATTAAAAAAAAAATTAATACTCCACAAAACAGTTGAATATTCAACCCAAAAATATGGAATCCTAACAAAAAAATTAATTTCTAACCAAATAATAAAATTTTTTAATTAAAAAATAAGCTTTTTACCCAAAAAAGAATTTTTTGGCAAAATACATACATTTTTAGCCCTATAGTTTAATTTTCAACTGAATAGCCAAATTTTTAAGTCAAAAAATAAATTTTCAACCCAAGTTAGAATGGTTCAATTTTAATTTTTAATTTAAAAAAATAAATCTTCCATAAAACAGTTGAATTTTTAACCTAAAAATATGAAATTTCAACAAAAAAGTTCATTCTTAACCAAATAGTTAACTTTTAAGTTAATTAATTTTATACAGAAAACGTAATTAAAGAAAAATTAATTTTTAATGTAAAAACTGAATCTTCCGTAAAACAGTTGAATTTTCAACCCGAAAATACTATATTCCAACAAAAAGTTCACTTACTACCAAATAATTAAATTTTAAGTTAAAAAATTAGTTTTTTAATCCCGAGAAGAAATTTGAAACAAAATACATACATTTTTAACCGAAAATTTGAATTTTTAGCTAAGAAAATTAATTTTCTACAAAAAAAATATTTAATTAAGAAAAAAAATGTTCACTGAAAAAATGAATCTTCTTCATTTTTAATGAAATAGTTAAATTTTATGTTTAAAAAATTAATTTTAAACACCAAGAAGAAATTTTTAGCAAAATGCATACATTTTTCACAAGACATAAATTTTTAACGAAAAAGTTTAAATTTTAACCAGGGAAATAAATTTTCTACCAAAAAAAAATTTAATTAAAAAAAAATAATTTTTAATTAAAAAAAAATTAATTTTCAATTTAAAAAAATGAATCTTCTATAAAAGAGTTAAATTTTCAATCAAAAATGAAACAGTTACATACATTTTTGACAAAAAAAATTACTTTCAACAAACACTGCAATAGCTGATATTTTTCCCAAAAATATATTTATCTCAAATGAAAAAAAAGTTTAATTCAATTAAAAATACGAGTTCATAATAAAATAGATGTATCTTGAACCAATAGAGATTAATTGCATTTTAAGTTGCATTTTACGGAAGAAAGATGAAATTCCCACCAATAGAGTTGAATTTTCAACCAAGTAAGATTAAAAAATGTAAATTCATACAGAATAGTCGAATTTTCAACAAAAAAGTTATTTTTTAACCAAATAATTAATTTTTCATCAAAATAATGCAATATTCAAACAAATAATGGAATTTGTAACCAAAAAAGATGAATTCTCAACTAAAAATATAATAGTAACTATTCAACCAAAAATAATTGAAATTTTCTTTTATTTGTAGTCTTATTTAATTATCCAGTGCAGGTTGCATTATTCACTGTGGAAGGGTTCCTCCATGAATAAAAAATATGCATGCAAAAAAAAAATTAAATCTAGAAATAAAAAATTTAGAAAAATTGAAAAATCTAATTTTATATAAAGCATTTAAACTTTCTATAAAAAATTTATTATTGCACCAAACAGATCAATTTTCTACTAAATAGTCCAATTTTCATCAAAAGACTACAATTTTCAACCGAATCATAAAATCTTTAACCAAAAAAGATGAATTCCGAACCAAAAATATAATAGTAGACTATCGAACCAAAAAAAATTAGAATTTTCTTTTATTTGTGCTTTTAATTATTAATTATCCACTGTAGGTTGCATAATACACTATAGACTAGTCTCTCCTATTAACAAAAAATATTTATGAAAAAGATTGTATCAAAATTTATAAATAAAAAAAATTATCTCTCCTAAGTGAGGGTTTATTTATCTCACTACACTCAAAAAAAAAAAATTTCTTGAATCAAAGAAATGTAGCAATGAATAAGTTGAATCAAATATTTTTTTGATCGAAAAAAATTTTTTATGTCCCAAGAAATTATGTTTCCCAATTTAAAAAATCTGCCCGCTGCGCGGGCACATTCTCGTCTCGCGCGGTTCGCTTCGCTCGCAAGTTTGAGCGCGCCTAGGGCGCGGGACTGTCGTATCTCGCGCTTCGCGCTTGAGAATATATTTAACTCGCGCTTCGCGCTCGGTTCTTTTTAGTTTTCGCACATAGTGCTCGACTCAGATAAAAAGGAGAAGTTTATTTGCA
>JAUELO010042319.1:0-10327 GCA_032357855.1 Amphibolips quercusostensackenii | reverse complement strand
TTATTAACGCGACCCCCCCCCCCCTCCTCTGAAACGTTAACGTAGTTTATGGACGGCTACTAAGTTAACCTGCTGCCTAAGTTAACCTTCGAATTTGACCAATATAATGAAATGAAAAAAATGTACAAAGAATTTAATTAAAAGTATTTTCATACAAGTATAAAATAATTTTGACTTGCTATTTAGTGTTTAATTGACGTTTATATAAGGCTCTATTTAAATTTCCTAGACACCAGAGAGATGACTCTTGCTTCCCTCCAACTATTTGTTTAGTATGCAGTTCTGAGCAGTTTAAACATTTTTTTTCACAAAATTCACAGAAAAACTGTGAGTAAAAAGCGTTGCACGTAATGGGAGAAGTAAGGTAACAGCCAGCAGGGTATGTGTATCTAAAGTAAACTCACAGTGTCGTCTCAAGAGTTCCTTAAGGTGCTTCCTCAGGCTTGATTCTTAGCCTATGTATTTTACAAACAATGCCAATTCTACAAGAATGAATTGTTTAACGTAATATTTTAACCACATAATCCAAAGGGCAAAATGAATTTCTACAAACTTTTTTTTTTCAAAAAATGCTCTTGTTGTTGTTTTTTGTAATAGAAAATGTAGTGCATTTTCTCGGTGAAAACTGGCGCGTAGTATATACAGTACATAATAGTATACGCTTGCCGCTCCAGCTTCTCACCAATCGTATGCTACCCTGTACTGTATATACTAAGTGCTAGTTTCCACCGAGAAAATGCACTCCATTTTTTATCACAAAAAACATCAACAAGACCATTTTTAGAAAGAAACAAAGTTTGTAGACATTCATTTTGCAATTTGGATTATGTGGTTAAAATATTAGGTCAAACAATTCATCCTTGCAGAAGTGTCAGCGTTTGTAAAATACATAGGCTGAACATCCAGCTTGAAGAAGCACCTTTAGGGGACTCCGCTGAAGCCAGCTCATTTCCTAAAATTACTCCAGTCACAGTTACTCTTGTGGCTGTTTACCTATTTCGCACATTACCTGCAACGCTTCTTAATCTCAGTATTTTCTGTGGTCACAAGAGGTGGGGGTCAGTCAAAAATCATTAAAAACGTCATATAATATGTGTATAACCCCTAATAGAACAATTGGTAATTTATGTTTTACGCACTTCTTTTCTGTCTTTTTCTGTGGTGGATATAGTAGTTCAGGCGGTACTTGAACCGTTTCTTCAATTATAATTTTTCTGCCATCTATAGTGGTGTGTTCTTCTCTTCTTATCAAAGTGGCAGTTGGTCTGTGAAATGCCGTCATTACTTGAGGCTGAGGTGCCTCGCCCATTCTCATTAAGTTAAGGTGATCAGGTATTGAACCTGTATATACCCTATTCTGATTTCTTGTGGACACACTTTCATGATCAGTTTCTTCAGAATAACCTGGTCTTGATTCTGTAAAAAAAAGAGGTTTGTGACGTTATCAGATATACGTTGGCGAAATAGCTGTATTTTAAAATTTTAACATATTTGAATAATTATATATAACAATCTTTAATTCTTTCTTTCTGTACACATTAAAGCTTCTATATTACGCTCGCTTATTACGTATTTTTTATTTTGATACTTTTTTTATTATGTCAGTGTGACAGCTTATCACTATGTGGTACGTATATAGGTTTGCTCAAATTTCTAAAATCGTGACGCACCTTATTTGGAAACTAATTATTTTTAACGGCTTGGTTTCAAGATCCTAATTTGCAAATGCTTCAACTGCTGGCCCACCAAGTTTCTCGGCTCACGGGTCGAGAGACACTTGCCACTCATGTGTGACCATCAGACAGATTACATTTGGAGGCGACTGATTAAGGGCCAAGGCCAGTGCGAGGCAACTCCTGAAACTGGCCTTATATCGGGCTCAGAGTTTATTTAGCGATTCCGCAGGCTCCCTGATATTTAACACGTATTTACTACACGAAAAAAATACGTTTTTGTAAATTCTATTCAGAATCTTTAATATTTGGTGAATCGAGTTCCGAAATAGTACGCATATTAAATCATTTTGACCGCGAATAGCACTCAGGTGGTAAACCGTCTGTCACGTGCGACCGGCTTGTGTGTTTTCTGCGTTTTAAGTAATGTCAAGCGGGAGGTTGACGCTGAGGAAGATCGTTGCGTGCATTCGATGGATAGGGTCAAGTGTCTGCCTTCAAACTCAAATATTGAAAAACTGGCTAAACTCGAAAGTTGGTTTTCTGCAGTTTTCCTCTCTTCTAGCCAAACTTCTAGGCAAATGCGAGTACTTTTAATAAAGTCGCATACAGCCGCGGGTGCATAAAGAAAAATTTTCACAAAGCTATACTCGATGAAAATTAACATCTTAGCATTTTGCGCAGTACAGCTTAGAAATCGGACTTTAAGTAGTACCAGAAACGTGATTAAAGCTATTGAGAATAGGCACCTGTTTCACAGGGGTTTCGCTTAAAGGTACAGTATAACTGTTTACATTATATATAATACAATTGAATAATGACCTATTAAATATCGCTCCCATAGGTCTGTATTATAGAGTCGAAAAAAACTCATAAGTGAAACATTGTGTTTTGCGAGTTTTTGGTGCTAATTATGATTTTTTGCGGTTTTTATACACATAGTTTATAATACATAAAATGATACTTTTTGCTGATAATGATGAATTCACATAAACTTTTGAAGAAATTTATTATTGTTTATATGAATTTTATTTTGTAATAGAAAAGAAAAGTCGCGGTTTTTTCGGAGTTTTTTAACTTTGGTATTTCGCGCTTCGCGCTCGGATACTTTTTACCTTGCACTTCGCGCTCGGCTCTTTTCAACTTTTTTACATCGTGCTCGGTTCAGAAAAATTATAAAATTGTCAAAATCTCTACGATTAAAGTATTTGTTGAATTTTTTTTAGATCAAAAAGAAAGTTTTTTGCTTGAGGCTCTATAGCCTTAAATACATTTACGAATGTAAATTTATTTACGAATGTAATGACCGTGAAATGGAATTTCTGATTTTTGATTATTTCTTGTGCGGTCAAAATTTGGATTTTTAATTTTTCGAAGAAGTTCAAAAAGTTGTTAAAATAATATTGTAGGGCGTTCAAAATGCTTATTTTTCTCTTTTTGACATTTCTTTATATCCTGCTTTGTTAAGCCTAAAATGTTAATTTTCATTTTTTTCTGGATTTTGAAAATGCTATAATTCTAGTAATTTTATTTTTACCAGAAAAAGTTTAAAAATAAAATGTTTGGCTTTTTTTTAATACAACTTATAACCTTACATAGAATTTTTTAATTTGAAGAAGAGTAGTCTCAAAAATTATTAAAATTTGTTCACTTTTTAAATTTTTATCTAAAATGGCTGGCTAACGAACTTGACTCACAGACATACATACATACATACATACACGCATACATGCATACATACAGACAGAAAGACACATTCGTAAATTTTACACAAATCTAATACCTTCTCTAATGAGAATGTAAAAATTTGTTAACCATTTATTATTATTGACAGCAATATTTTTTTAGATTAATGTTAGAAATTTTCAGTTTTATCTCAAACTTTCCACTTTTTGTCCAATCCTAAATTAGAATGAGGTGAAAATTAGTTAAAAATAAAAAAAATGACTGCTTATCAATTAATTATTATTTTTCTAGCTAATGTTCAAGAAAAATTATATTTTAAACAAAAATGCCCTCAGTATGTTCTTCAAGGAAAAGCTACATTCAATATGATCTATATACAAAACTAAAAAAATATTTTTAATATCTAGATCTATTTAAAAAAAATATATCTGCAAAAAAGCGAGGGATTGTTTACAAAATGATTTTTTTAACCTTTATCTATTATTTGTCATTAACAAAAAAAAGTGTTCACACAATTATATTTGTTAAACTGCGTGAATTATTAGTTCACTTCAAGTTCAAATAGTAGACAAGAAGTTAAAAATTTCTGAAAAAAAAAATTCAAAGTAGGCACCGAGCACCTACAAGAAAGGGTTTTGTAAGCTATTAGGGCATTATTTATTTCTTAATAGATTCTTTAAAAAAATTTATGTGAAAATTTTTTTCTCATATTATTTTTAAAAATTATTTTTCTTAAAAAAACCTAATTAAGTCGTTTAAATCTTCCCTTTCCATTCTTTGCCTCTTCTACTCCACCTGCTGTCACCTTCCCTTACTTCCCCTCCTTAGATAAAGTACGACAAACGGACAGACGGACGGTCAACCGACGAAAACTATATATAACAATTGTTATAAATAATATTTCATAGTTTAAACAATTATTTTGGTTAACTTTAATCGACTATTGCATCGAGATATTAAAAAAGTAATTAATAAAATCAATTAATAAATCAAAATCCAATGGCGAATATTAACAAAATTAAGAATATGATAAGACAAATTTTTTAAAATTAAATTCTTACAAAACTCCTACAATCCTGAATATTTTTTAAACCGACTCAAATTTTTTTTTAAATCTAGATTATTATTTTTCACAGTTTTAAAAATGTTCATCATATTCTTGGAAAGCTAAGTTATCAATATTAAAATTTAAAAAAAAATTTCTACAGTTTTTAAAAAATTCTGTAAATTGAAAGAAACTGCCCTTAAGTTTTCTACATGATTTTCCGACAACTTAGAAAATATATTTAAATATCATTTTATTGTCCGCATGAATCAAGAGAAAATTTTCTTATTCTCTTGAAACCTACCAAAATTCTGTGAAGTTTTGCAAATTTCATTTCGAAATCTATGAAAAACTTCAATTGGCTTAAAATTTTTTTAAATATTTTTTAACTGTAAATAATTTTTCAATTTTTTTCAGAACTTCTACGTATATTTTTTAATGATTCAAATTGTTCTTAAAGTTTTTTTTATAGAATCCTACAAGATGAAAAAAGGGCATTTAATTTTCTAGATTATTTTTCGATAATTTGGAAAATCGTTTCAAATAATGAATTAAAAAATTTTTTTTTAAATGTATTAATCGAAGCAAGATTCCTTTGATTAATACATATACATTGTAAAAATAACGTGTTTCTGAAAACGAGATTCTGATTTCTGTCCCTTCAGTAGCTTGGTGGGAAAAGCACCTGACCGGCAATCGGAAGACATATAGTTCGATTCCCAGCGAAGTGAAAGAAAGGATCATTTTTTCAGAAAAAAATTTATTTAAACTGTATCATCCAAAATAAAAAATAATTATAATTCATGTAGAAATGTTAGGAAATGTTATTTGTTCTCTTGAAATCTATCAAAAATTTAAAAAATCTTGAAAATTTAATTTCGAGATATAAAAAAAAAAAAATAAATTGTTTAGAATTTTTTTAAGCATTTTCAAACTGTAAATAATTTTTTAATTTATCGATAATTTATTTTGAAGATAAACTTATTTTAATTAGTACATTAAAGGTTGTTTAGAAGTTTGGAAAAAAATAAAAAATAATAGGTTTAAAAACAGGATAGGTTTGTAGAGGATATAGAAAATATTTCCTTACATTTCTACATAAGTTGAAATTATTTTATGATTTTAATAATGCATTTTTTAATTCAAATGAAAAAATTAAGCATTTAAAACGATTTCTCAAATTAACAAAAAATAATCTAGAAAATTTAAAGCACTTTTAAAAAAAAACTGAAATATTATTTACAGTTTGAAAATATTTCGAAAACTTCTAAACCAATTGAACATTTTTTCAGATTTCGAAATGAAATTTGCAAGATTGCAGAGAATTTTGGTAGGTTCCAAGAGAATAGAAAATTTTCTTTAGATTTATGGGGAGATTAAAATGATTTTTCTTATAGATTTTCGAAATTGTCGAACAATTATGTAGAAAATTTAAAGGCATTTTTTTCAATTTGCAGGATTTTTTGAAAACTGTAGGAAACATTTAAATTATTTGAATAGATATTTAGAAGTTTTGAGAGCATACTAAAAATAATTCAAGTTTAAGAAAGATTTCCAGAAACGTAGAGCAAAATATAGATTTTCTTACATTTTAAATAAAATTTGAAAGTTTCTTAAGAAGTTTGAAAGGTTTCAAGACAATATAAAAATGTTGTAATGATTCTTGGGAAAATTGTTGATACTTTTAATTTTGAAAATTAGGCTTTACAAGAATATTTAGGAACATTTCTAAAACTGTAAAAAATAAAAATCTGGATTTCTGTAAGAATTGGAGCCAATTTAAAAGATATTCAGCATTGTAGGAGTTTTGGAAAAAATTTATAAAAAAAAGTATTTTTTTTATCGTGTATATTCCTAATTGTGTTAATTTTTGCCATTGGATTTTGATTTTCAAAAGGAGCCGCCCAGTAAATATATGTTCAAGACGTTGAGACAGCCCTGCTTTGTTCAATCACATCTGTTAGTGGAATTTGGCTTGCTTCTGAAATTACTGTTGTCACAGAAAGGGTACTTTTTTGCTGCTAATTGTTCCGCTGAGCTGGTCATACGCCAACACTGATTAAAGTCAGAAATATTTAACATGATATTTCTTGCGTTAGAATAATTTAATTATAAATTTAATCATTGCACTGCACTCGCAATACAAAACTGCACATTTAGAGCCATTAAACGGCTGCCTATCTTTATTCTTTTTCAAAATAACGTTTTTGTAAATAAATCACCGTAAAAAGTGAATCATTAGATATTTTTTAATTCTGAAAAATGTATTGCATTAAAAAATTTTACTAAAATATATGTGAAATTTTTTAGATTTTTACTAATGTCGCCCTTTTTCTACAAACAGGTGAAAGTGGATCCTTGAAAAAGGAGTCCGGAAAACCCTGTTTTTTGTACATTTTGCCCTCTTAGTATTTGAAAAAAAATTTCTAAGATGGAAGTGATCATATCGCTGAATTTGGAAGACATTGAGCTTTCAGATGCCTTTCATCAGACAATCTGTTAATTTTTGTTGTGCAAGAGCAGTCAAGATAGTTTGGGGCCTCGGCATTTGTCCCCGACTTTGATATTGAAGATTCTGAATAAAAATCACGAGCGTATTTTTTCTTATGGGAAATACATGTTAAACTTCATGGAGCTTGTGAACCTCAAAATATCCATTTTTAAAATACGCATTTATTTTTTGGTGGACTCGAAACAATTTTTAGGCGATATGTATAAAAAATTGTGAAAAAAGTTTAAACTAGAAAATGTCTCGACAATTCAAATCAGTAATTTACTGCTTATTATTCGTGTCTGACTTTTCGCTAACAGATTCTGTAAAATTTCACTAGTAATTACATATATTTGATTAATTTTGATTTAAGGAGGCAATCAAGTTTTTGTTGCGTAAGACGAAAAGATATGAAATTCAAATAAACTTCTTAAAGGTATTATGAAAAATTAGACAAATTTACGACTGAAAAAAATTTCAAGCCGGAAACAAAAAACTGCTAAGAAGTAGTGCATGAAGACCCTGAATTTGTGTAATTAATTAGTAGCATTGACATATTTTCATTTTAAGATAGTGAAAAATTCATATGGTGCTCAACTTTGTTTAAACATTTAGAAGGCAATATTTTTCACTTAGAGACAGGCTACATGATGTTTACAATTTCACAATAAGACCTTCTTATTTTATTAATAGAATTAAGAATGTTACACTATCGCGTCGTTTAAATAAACGTTTCTACTTTCACGTTCAATTTTTTTAAAACTATTATTATACACAATCTTAAAGAATTTCTTACGAAGCAATCAGTTTTCGATTATTCAATTAGGAAATATCTTGTCTACTCGAATAAGTAATTGTATGATAATCATTAGCAGATCACTTTTAGCAATTCGAATCTGTGAAATTTCATTATTCATTAGTTAAATATAATTAATTTTGACTGAGAGAGCCAAAAACCTTATTAACTAGAATATACCTCTTTAGACTTTTGAGCGTATACGTATACCCCTCGTGCCTAATTAGGAAAATAGATTTTTTAAAACTTTCCATTAATATCTGACCCAAAATAAAACTTTATACTCCCGCAAGGGTTATTTGTACGGCTCGCCATTATTTATTCACAGCCTTATAAACAATATCTTATTCATAAGTTAATCAATAATTAAATCAGTAAATCAATCAATAGAAAGATTTTCAAAAAACCAATTCTCTTTATTAAGGGTTTTCATTTATAACAGTTTTTATGAAAAATATAAAGCAAAAGAGTTTATGGACATTAAACAATGTATTAATAGTAGGTATAGGTCTTGCAATAATTCCAGAAAAAAGTATGACACTGGTTGACCTGGATAATTTTTTATTGACAAATGAATAATCTAGACGATTTTCTTTCAAAAATAGGATTATTTTAACAATGATTCACGGACAGCAGTTTTGATACGATCGAAAAAATTCATTTTGCTTGCAAGATATAACCTCGATGAAGACAATGTACAAGTTTTACATTTTTCTAAGCACAGATTCTGAAGCAAAACTATACAAATCTGCCAATTTCGCTATAAAAAAAGTGCAAAAGACAACAAAAATGCACATAGATGCCAGAAATAATTTTATAATATTTTAGTGCTAATGAACAATATAATTGTTCAAAAATTATTTAAACGAATACTGATCAGGATTTTAAAAAATGAATAAGATATTCGTAATCAGAAAACTTTTTGCCATCAGAAAGTATCTCGGGGACTTATTAGTTTATACAGAACTGTCAGCAGCGACTCGAATAGAATATATGTAAGAATATAAGGAGAAAAAACTTAGTTAACATCAAATTTAGGATTATTGGCCAATTATTGGTAAATATAACATTTTTTTTATTCAGAAAAGTGTGAGTTGCTTAAACGAAAGTTTTTTCTGTTTATGAAAAAATATATAAAATTATTTTATGCAATATCAGTTTTTCTTTCTACCTCGTATTTATGTATATTTCTACTTTAATAAATCTTAGCGATGAAGAAACTATTCATAGCCTTGTTTATAAAAATTTGGTTTATAGGATTACTTGTGGTGCACAAGTTAAGAATTTTTATCTTATACCTATCATAAATTTTTCCCCTATCGTATAGGGAAGGTCCAAGAATGTTGTCAAGCCTTACAAAAAATGTTTGAGGGTACAAATATGCTCTTATATTTGTTTCTTCTTAATAAGTGATACATTTTAGGACTTTTATTAATCCCAAATAATTTTGTTTTCGATCAGACACAATATTAGAGTTTTCTCCTTTGTATTAGCTACAGTTTTTATTTATAAGGTATTCCACAAAAACTAATTTGTGTATTGTTTAAAAAATTTTAAACTAAGAAAATCTTAATTTTTACGTAAATTTGATGCTCACAACCTCTAAACAATTTTTCAAAAACCTAAAAAAAATTGGATGAGTTTTTTTTTACCTAGAAATTTAGGTTAAAATTTTATTTTCTAGAAGATATGCAATTAGCAGTGGAAATAATTGACATATAGTTTATATGTTAAGTGAAAAACATGAAATATAACGTACGTATGGGAAGGGTTGAAATATTTTACAAATCCTTGCAATAGGTTGAAAATGGGTCTTAAGTGTAAAAAATCATGTAATCAATGGATGTTTTCTATGTACAGCCGCCTCTATTTGCCTTTCCGCGGTTCGGACCATAGGGGAGTAATTTTCATGGCAACGACGTTCCCCCACTCTGGAACCTGACTGGTTTACGATGCGATTTGTTTCACTCTCTATTTACGTTGCCACGTGCATCAGCAGGCACATGGCAGTGAAACAAAACAGCTATCAATAACTTCGCGTTCCATTTTCGTGAGTTTTTAACTACATACATGCCTTCTCTTTCAAAATCCTGTTGTGAACGTCATTAACAAAGCATGTAATGACTTTCTACACTTTGAAATTGCGTTAAAAGGTCTAAAACCAGCTAAAACATTGACGGCAACGTAAATAGAGAGAGAAAAAATTTTTGGACGGCGAGCTATCGCGGTCGTGGTGGGGGAAGAACTTGAGCAAGAATAAAGGGAAGCAGCAAGGTATGCAGAAGCAAGGTGAATGAAGGCGACCGTATGTCAAATAGACTTTCTACATTTTTCAATTTTTATGTACAAATATACATTGTATTTGATTGCGCTTACCAGCAGAATCAAGCAGGAAAACCGCGATAGTAAGCAGCAAAGTTCCGATAACAATCTTCATTGTTTCTGTCAGAGGGTTTCGTAAGCGTAACTGAGAGATTGTTAACAAAATCACTGCTTTTATACTAACAGATACTAAGCTGCACTACGAAAATCATCGTAATTATTCAAATTTACCTAACCCTGATGGTAGACGCAATAAAATAAATTTTAAACAAAAACAAGGTCTAATGGCGTGTATAGCATGTACTATGATTATT
>JAUELO010042300.1:0-19602 GCA_032357855.1 Amphibolips quercusostensackenii | reverse complement strand
AAAATCAAAGTCGATTTTAAAGACGGTCCAAAAGTTTCGTATTTACGTGTGCCCGGCACAGTCTGTGCTGAATTAAATTGTGCTTCACGGTTTTCTATCAGTAGCTGTAAGTTTTCTTTGAAGACTCGAAATATTAAAAGTCAGCTTAGCCGTTAATTATCCTACTGCTAAACTATCTCTTACCTAGGTCACGGCAGCGAGGGACCGTGTGTTGGTGTGTGTCATTTATAAACCTCCAATTGCTTATTTTGGCACGAAACTCAAATCGGAAATTTTCACTTACGTACTTCATTTTGATGACATTATTTTGACAGAGGATTTTAATAATAATTAAAATGCGGTTTGTGATTATACTAAATATTTAACAACTACGACACATTCTGCTGGGTTATCTATGGTCTGATCATTCTAGTTCCCAAATAGACTTAATGATAGTAGATGATCCTTATAAGCTAAATTCTTATAGCCAACAACCTATTAAATTTTTATCTAATTACGATTTCATCAATATTAAATACAAGTGTATTTGTACTTAATCCACAAACCGTAATCAAACCCAAATAAAAAACCATGCATATGTAGATGAGTGTAAGTTTAAGGAGCACTTAACTGCTTATAATTGGGAAGAAATAATTAAAATGGAAGGGATTGATAGTAAATTCAACCTTTTGTGCTCTTACTTAATATCATTGCTCGATCAGTTTGCGCTTCTGCATGTTTTCCATAAATATAAGAATTCAGCTCTTTAGATTACAGCTGAAATCAAGAGTCTTATGAAGAAGCTTAACAAAAAGCATCGCCTGGCAAATATAACTAAAAATCTACTGATACAAGCACAGTTTTGTCAGCAAATAAACTTAGTTCAAACTGAAATATGGAAATCGTTAAATCAATATAATTACAATGCTATTAAAAATAAAAATGAAAATGTCTGGTACTTAATTAGACAATTATATCTAATTCCATCTAGGAATGAAGCCTTAAATTATGTTTTGTCATCGAATGGTTTATTAAAAGCCTTTGAAAATCTTTAATTCTTCAACTCCTTTAACTGCAAAGACGATTCGACTAGTGCTTTCTGTAATTTTGTATATATTTTCTTACTTATATAACTTTTCACTTTAAGCCTGATCTATAAAAAACGGCACTGATCCACTTTATTCTTAAGATTTCTTCTCCCTCTTTTCCCAATGATTTTCGGTCGATTACGATACGTTGTGCTACGCCCAAGCCGCTAAAATGTATCATGCATTCGCAACTCACGAGTTAAACAGATGTAAAAAGGCTGCTCGATCCGCTATAATCGGGCTTTCAGGCTACGTACAGTACATTAGCAGCCTGCCTCGAAGTTGCAAAGTTATACTTCAGGGTTCAGAAGAATATTAAAATAGTGAATCAATGGACACTTAACAATAGGTTAACTTTGAACCTTTTAAAAACTAAAGCAATTATTATCATACAATCCTCTTACCCGTCCACTGCTACATTAGCGTCCTTGCCTCAGCTTCAGGTTGATGGCCTTGACATTGCTTTTTTTGATTCGCTGAGGGATTGAGATTAAATCCTTAAGCGACCCTTTCTGAAAAGAGCAAATCCTTAAAATCTAGAGGAATACCTTTAGAGTACTTCAATAGCTCAAAAGGGAACAAGGAATTCTTGCCAACATCAAATCACATTCTTCTTGTTAACCTTCGAAGGGTACACATATAGCTGATGCTTAGAAAATACACACCAACTCTTAGTCGCGTCACTGTTTTCTCTCATTATTTGCCTGATCGCTCTATATTTTGTCATCAAGATCAACTTACATCAATAATGTACAAATTTCGTAATAATCAACTTTATTTTGGCATTGTATCGATCAAACTTTTCCCTTTATCTCTCAAAAAAAGCTCCTGCCGCTTGGTCCGTAGATGTGGTGTTATCAACTTTTCACGTAGCTTTTCAATTAATTTGAATCTAAAGATGAAAGGGTTACCTTTGAAACATCTGACCTGACCTTCGCCTCCGTCAGCAAGGAGGGTACTGAGAGGCCTCGCTTGCAGGCACCTCTCCTAGACGGTCAGGGAGGGTTGTAAAGGGGTGGCTTCCGACTGATAGACAGGTGTACCCGTTGAAGGTTAAGATTCTCATCCTCCTGTTTTTCGATTGTCGGTGCATTATTCACGACGATTTAAGATTTCTTTGAAAACAGAAATGTGACTTTATCCGCTCGGACTAGGCTTCGTGTACCAAAAATGGTCCTCACAGTTTTAAAAATGTACCAAAAATGGTCCTCACAGTTTTACGTCACAAATGTTGTAAGTTGCAAAGATCCTTTATGGTAAATGAAGCGCGTCTTAAGAATAAGGTACCTGAATTAATTAGAGATGCACCTTCGCCTTATTACTTTGACAAGCTATTCTTTAACTTGTTCTTTAGCATTATTAATTCTGCTTTCAAAATTTCACACTGGTAAATTGTAAGTTGTTAATTTTTCTAATATTTAGTGACGCTTCGCGTTTCGGTATCATGACAATTGAATCTTCACAATTTGATTTATACTTTATATGAGTTATCTAACAATAAAGTATTGAGTACTTCAATGATATCCGTTCTACTAGACCTACTAGGGCTCAGTTCAAGAATAACTAATAAGTTTGACAATTACTTTTAGTTTCTCAGTCTTCATACTTTTTCCCCTATTCAATGCTTCTTCCTTTTAGAAAGAAATCTTCTTGTTCTCCTATTTATTAAAAACCTTTTTTAAATTGATGTATCAGGTTAGAGGTTTGTCTAAATTGGTAAAACATAATATTTCTTGTGAAATATTTATTGTTTTGGTTGAACCACATTTAAAAAAAATTTATGTCACTTAAGATTATGTTCTTTTAGTAAAAATCGAGCTTTTTTGCTAGAAATTCGCTTATTCTCAATTAAAAATTTAGTTTCTTGGCATAAAAATTAAAATATTCTATTTTTCGTTTCATTATCTTTTAAAACATTTAGCACATATATGACGATTTAAAAAAAAACTCATATTTTTTTCATTACTTTTTTTAACTCAAGAGAAAGCCTGAGTTCTTCTCTTCAAGAGTACAGGTGCTAGAATGTGGGATTTTTATGTTTTATTCATAAAAAATAGCAATGCATAGTTTTTTAGAATATAACATCTGCTCTAGAACTTTTTAACTCTTTCAATAGCAATATTGAAATATTGCATCCTGTAAACACGATAGGCTTCATTACGCCCGTTTTATTGGTTGAAAACATTTAAAACAATATTTTACCTTTAAACTTAAAAAACAAAAGTAAATTTGACTTCTTCATAGCGGGAAACTTTTATCAAACTTTTCTAGCTAGTGAAAAAGCTTGTGTTTTTTTCTTAAAGTACTTAAAGAATGAAAAGTAAATTTTGATAAATTATTGATGAAAATAAATTTGAGTTACTACAGTATACCTAATAACACTTTTGACGCGCGCTTATCTTCCAATAGATTACTTTCACAGATAAAAGTGCAATCCTACTTTTTAATCTCGTTTTACTAAAGTTTTCTTAAAGTTACAAAAATAGAATAATAATGAAAAATAAAATGTTTCATTTTTCTATTTTGCAATATATGAATAAGCATTTTTGGTGTAAGGTACAGGAATCAATTAATCATTTAATCAATATGATAGAGGTCAATATAATAAAGAATATTTCGCATTTTTAATACACTTTAATACATTTGCTGCGTAGACCGAAAATCACAAAGTGGGACTTAATTGTGTGGAACATTCCACTAGATAGATTTAATCAAAAATTGGTACTGAGGGGTTATTTAGATCGTCAAATACGAATTGGAGGTCAAAATTCGAAATTTTAAAATAACTGACACAACAAAGTGAACAAAATGTTTTAAAATCCAAAGAGTTGACGGATTTCAATACTGAGTCCGACATTTTAAATTTTGGAATTCTGATGACAGATTTGGATTCAGATATCCAAAAAGCTTTACTACACTAAGTTTAACAAAAATCCGTTAATTTTACTTAGTTTTAATCCTTTATTTTGAATTTTAGAATTCTGATACCATATTTGGATTCAGAGACTTAAAAAAACTTTGTGCACCAAGCTTTATGATAATCGGAATAGTTATAATATATTTATTTGACATGGCGCATATTGCGTCAAACGCACTCTTGAACACTTATTTCTGACGCAATATGCGACATACAATGTCAACGGATTATTTAAGCACTAAGAAAAAGATATGTAATGCGAATGTACTTTTTAAAGCCAAAGGAGCTTCGACAAAAGAGATTTTGAAATCACTAAATACAACAATTACCAATTTTTTCACCTTTAATTCTGCAAGTCTAAGCATAAACGTGGAGAGAGCACACACGTGCGGCAGACAGAATGCTTCAAATCGACTTATTCGTTTGAAAAATCGTGGTTTAGACATGCACTATTGAATATTTCTCTTTGATTTGATTTTGCTTAACTAGTGGACATTCTGCGATTTCTTCTGGGGTCATTAGATTAACCTTGCCCGTAAAAATGTTTATTTTTGCGCGCTTTTTCGTGCTTAGCTCACCACACATATACAATCCACGAAGACATATTCGATAATTGTATTTTCCCAAAATTGCATATACTTCACCATTGGACGTTGACAATACAATTTGTTCTTCTGTTGGCACGGGACTATCGATAATATTATATGGTCTAAATTGAATTAGTGTATTAGGCGGAAATGTATATCTTCGAAATTCTAATTTCCGGTTTGGATTGTTGTGGGAAACAAGTCTAACAAACGGAAGTTCTTCAGGTGTATATCCAAGTATAAGGTGAGGAGAACGTCTGCCAGAAGGAGACCTGGACCTGGCACGATGAGAAGACTCGGCAGAAGAAGGAGACTCGATAGAAGGAGGAGCCTCGTTAGGAGGAGAAGAACTGGCAGAATAATAAGGTAGAGCAAGACAAAGAGTCGTGTTTGGAGAATGTCTGCCAGAAGAAGAAGGTCTGCTACGACGAACGCCAGGACTGAGGTCACTTCTGCGCAAAGGACCAGATTGTGAGCTCAACTCTGCAACAAGAAACAGAAGATTACATTTGCCTCAAGGTGCACGATCGTACGTTGGCATATCATGTTTATGTGATCTTTCATATATTATTATTATAAAAATTAATTTATGTTTATTCACACATTAATCACCTACACGTTTAGGTAATTATAATTTGAAATTGTATTGCATTGGATAAAAATAGCAGCGTAATTCAAAAATAAGCGTGTAACCATAGCGAAACTTTCAGATACATAGATATTCCTTCCTAACCATTCGGAAGTAAGCTTTCAATTCTTTGAGTACATTGGCCATTAAAAATTAACTTTTTTTGGTACCTAAAGATTAGATTAAGTGACCCTAAAGGATTTTTATGTCCTGAAAATCAATCCGTCATCTAAATTTTTTCTATAAATAAGGATTTTAAGTTATAACACCATAAAAGTGAAGAATGTCCATTTTCACATATTGTTGCGAACTTTTTTTTTTCTACGACACACTAAAAAACTAGTAATAGATGCAAGGAAAAAGAAAGTAGAGTTTGGGATCTAAATGTTTCTTTGTCTGATAAATTTGAAGTTGAATTCATATTTGCAAAATTGTGGATTAAGGATCTTTGCTTTTTTTTCGTTGTTAAACTAAAATATCAATATATTTCGAAATTCCGACATATAGGAAAAATGTGGACAATGGTCCACGCACTACACGCACTACGCACGACAGCGGTGCAAATCTCAAATTCACACTACTGAAAATAACAAAATTTCAAATCAAATTAAAATGAATTTGGTGTCTGTTAAACCCTATTAGGTTACTTTTTGACCCTAACATTAGGATCGGAAAACTCAGTTAATAAATAATTGCACTAATGAAGAAAACATTTATAGGGCTTGTGAATATAAATTTAATAATATTTTAGAAAATTTTTATTTGCCTTAACCGGCTCTAATTATCTAACAATGGCCCTAGATCGGACCTTAAGAAAACTTTTACTTTCGGGTCCAACCTAAGTGGTTTCTTGAATGTGGTATGTTTCTGAAATTTAGTATTTGGTTGGTGACCAAATGAGAGTGGAGCTAAAAGAGAGAAGAAAGGGGGAAGAGGTCTCCGTCCATCCTGAATCGAAACCAGAATCTCGTTTCAGAACGCATTTTTCTTTTACAATTAAAAATAACAAAAAACCTTAATTTTCGAAAAATTTAATGAGTCCACCTAAATTTTGAAAATTTCATTATGTTTTTGATTTTCATGAAATTCAACACACGGATTTGGTGTCCAAAATTCAAAAATTTCAAATTTTGATTATATTATTAAAATTGAATACATTTTGTAGATTTCCATTACAGTTAGTGTGAGGGGGGTTTTGGGGCATAGAAAACAAATTTGGATTCCAAATTTTACTCGAAATTCAAAAATCTTATTCACTTGATAGATTTCCATGAAATCCAGTTAGTAACGGGGTTTTCGGGGACCATCGTGCAAATTTTAGGTAGTAATTAAAAAATTTAACTTATATTTTAAAAATTGTATTTCACCAAATACTCGGCTTTAATTTTCCCAGCTTCAGTCTTCTTAGAACGGCTGCTCCTAGTAGTTTCTCCGGTGCGCAAGGCGAGAGACGGTTCGCAATCATGCTCGGCCACCAGTAACAGAGCCATAAAAGGGGGCAGTACCCTTTAGCGAATAAGTTGGTTTTAAAACTCATCTCTTTAAAAAAAATTTTCTTTTACAATTCGAACCTTTGCTTAAAAATTATCTTTTTCGTATCAAATTTAACTACATCTTAGCTTGAACGCAATTTTTTTAGTCCCAAGTAACTTTCTAATTAAATATTTAGAAAATTGAAATTGCATTTACTTTAGCAAAAAATTGAATTATTTAATGAAAAATTAAATTGTTTCATATTTTGTATAAAATTAATTAATTAACTTTTCAAAAAAAGCATCTTCACGAGTTAAAAATTCCACTGTCTTGTAGATTATTTGTCTTTTTTGCTTTAAATATAAATATGCACATACTTGGTTGATGATTTATGTTTTTGGCACAAAATTCAGCTAATCATTTGAAAATTAAACTACTTCATTAAAGTGCATTTCTTTGTGAATTTAACTAGTTAGTTGAAGAATTAAATTTTTTGTAAAAAATCTGTCTTTATGTTTAATTTAAATTTGTTAAATTTTAAGTAATTTTTATAGGGAATGTTTCAACTATAAATTCAAGTATGTACGTATAAATCACTTAAATATAATTTAATTAACGAGACGCAATTTTTAATTTCCTCTCAAATTAATATGTATGACTAGCATTGTAGTTCTTCTTGACTTTCGAATTATTATGTGTGTTAAATAAAAAAATTGGCGAAACAAAACAAATATATTTTTACTACGAAGAAAAATCCAACAGACATGGTTCGTAAAGCCCTGATTGTTTACGTTTGTATTCCTTAGCTTGCGGTCCAAAAAATTTTGAAGACAAAGCCCCGACACTTGACTGAAAGTGAGAGTTTAGTGTAGTTTAGTAGATTTACATTTAAATCAGTATAAGTAGTGTTTTTGGGACATAGAACACGAATATAAGTTCAAAATTAAAATTTAAAAAATTAACTTAAATTTTTAACATTTCAATTATTTTGTAGATTTCTATAAAACACAGTACGAGTGGGGTTTTCGGAGCACAAAACATGAAATTTTAGTCGGAATTTCAAAATTTAGTCAAATTTCAGAAATATTATCAATTTGGTAGATTTTTATAAAACTCAGTACAAGAAAAAGGGGGCAGGTCCGTTGGATAAACGTTTGTGAAATAAGCTTAACAGTAGACTCCGTAGGTGTCTATGACCGTACATCGCTCTACTAGTAAACAGTGATCGTGCATCCTGTTACTACTAGAATTCAGTTACTTTCGTTTGATCGTGCAAGTATATCCATTTAAAAATCCGGTTGAGTTCCGTCGCTGCTCTGCGACGTACCGTAGATACAATCCACAAGTAAACCTTTGTTGCTTGTTTCGGAATAGAAAGGTAATTTTTATATTTTGATTTATGTAACTGTTTACCTTTCCTTTATCTTTCTAATAAATCATCTGTTATCTTAAGTACATCTCTTTTATTTGGAAACCTTCATTGAAGCAATCCCCGTAGGATTGTTAGTGAATACAAGCTCACAAAGAAATAATTGTTCAGGCCTTACCAACCTGACATAAGCAGCAACACTGGTCTATCTACTTCTCACATTCCCCAACTCTCCTTGCCTTTTGCTCGGGTTGTGCCAAAAAATTTCATATTGAATGTAAATGAATTTGGTGTCTATTTAGCCCTTTCAGGTCATTGTTCTTTTCTGATATTGAAAGAAACTTAAAAGCATTTGAATAACTCATTTTGTGGTTTGAGCATAACTTGTGATGACTAAAACCTCTAAACAGGGGTCCTCTTGTTGTTAAGGTCGCTAAATTCGAATAAACTGTTTGCTATACTACATTAGGTTATCGTTTGTCCCTAACCTTCGTCTAAATCACGCCAGTTTTTTCGTACACCTGCCATGAATGAAGTTTTCATAGTGATAAGATTAATACTTGTTAAAATAACTAAAATTATAAGAACATTGAGATGATCCGTTCTATTTTCACGATTAGAAATAAATCATAAAGCTATGGGCTTTATGTATTCATTCACGTATCGGTACCAATTGACTTCTTACTCGGCCCTCTGCGGGGTGACACCTGCCTGGTCTTTTTTGGTCTACCTGTCATTTTGGACAAAATTTTGAATGAACTAAGCGTTATTCATAGAATGCCACCCACAAACGAATTATTCTGATTAAATAAAACTTCACTATTTAAATTTGTGAGAATTCGGATAGTAAGACGTAAGTTTTGGGTTTATTTTTCTTTTATCAGGTAAGTCAATTTTCGCAACGATTTTTCACTTTATCTTTCGATAAATACCTCATTAGGCATGGTTGCATCTATGTATTTTATTTTAAATTAATTGTATTCATAACGTCTTTAAAATTTATCTGACAATAAAAACCTCATCGTTCGAGAAAGTTAAATACATATGATTGAATGTTTAGTTCAAACGGAAGTTGCTTAACTTGTATTTGAATACTTGGAGCGATCAATTGTCTCTCCTTTGAGTGAATCTACAATTTGTCGATCTTCTCGTTGTTCGGATTAAAAGGCCAATTGCATTATAATCAAATTTATTTCTAAAATGGTTAAGGCTGTTTTTCATATCCTACCAGTACTGGAATCAATGTACATTGTTGGGTACAATTTACTAATCAGGATATAGTAGTTACAAATTGAACAAGTTTGTATGTTTTAATTAATATCATTAAGATCAGTTCATAACTAAATTTAAATTTAATTTTTAGCAAATTCAAGACCTTTTATAAAAATCATCAAAGTAAGTGATAAATAAATTGCAAATATTAATATGCACAAAATCAATTTCCGGTAAGAAAATTGATAATGTTACGACACAGCACAATTAAATTTTTAATAGCTGAATGAAGTTTGTCATATATTGAAAAATAAACGAAAGAAAAGTTCATGAAAAATCGGTTAATATTTTCACTAATAAAAGAAACATTTACAGATGTTGTAGTCAATATTATAAAAATAAAAAAGGACCTAAATTTTGTGACAATTCAATGAATTAACCTAAATCTACGAAATTTAATTACATTGTCTGATGTCTATTAAAGCCAATATGATGTGGGTAATTGCGTCACAAAATACGAGTCTTAGGCAAGATTTTTCTTCTAAATAAAAAATTCTTATGAAAGTCAGCACATGGTTTTTTTCAAACAGTAGAATACAAATTTGAATTTAAGAGTTTAAAATTTGACTTAATTTTGGAAATTTGTTAAGTTTCGTAGATTGCTATAAAATTTAGTAAAAATTGGTAGACTTTCATAAAACCCAGTGAGGGTATTTTTTGGAATTATATTGCAAATTTGGGTTCAAAATTTGAAGAAATTTAATTAATGCTCAATTTTTAAGCATATTATTAATTTGGAACATTTTCATAAAAGCTGTTGTGAGGTGGGTTTTTGGGGCACAGAAACAAAGTTCGGATCAAAATTTTACTTAAAACTTAAGAATTTTATTCATTCAGTAGATTTCCATGAAACTCAGTTGCTGAGAGGGATTTCAGGAATCAGCATACAAATACGGGGTCAAAATTAGAAAATTAAAACATTTCACTCAAATTTTAAAATTTTTATTTATTTGGTGAATTTACATGAAACTCAGTACGAGTGATGTTTTCAGGTTGAATAACACAAATATAATGTCAAACTTAGAAAATTACAAATTTCACTCAAATTATGAAACTGTTAATTATTTTGTAGATTTGTATGAAAATCAGTACGGAAGGGGCTTGTGCGCACTAGAACACGAATTTCGGGTTAAAGGTTAGGAATTCAAAAATAATCCTTTTTTAACAATTTTATAAACTTGGTAGATTTCTAAAAAAGTTAATACGAGGAATGGAGGGTCGGGACACAGAAAACGAAATTAGGGTCAAAATAAAAAAATAAAAAAATGAAAGTCAATACAAGAGGGGTTTTCGTTGAACAGAACACAAATTTGGTTTTAAAATTCTACGCAAAATCTTAAAATGTGATTGATTTGATACATTCATCAAATTAGTATAAGGGAGGTTTACGGGGAAAACAAATGTAGAGTGAACTAAAAAGTTCAAAAATAATACTGCAATTTTAAAAATCTTATTAACTTGGTATATTTCCATGAACACAATTTTCGAGTCAAAATTACAAAATTTTACTTGAATTTCGAAAACATAATTAATTTGGTAGATTTTTATAAAAATTAGTACGAGGGAATTTCAGGGATCTGAACACGAATTCGAGGTCAAAATTCCAAAATTTATAAATTTTTCTAAAATTAAAAAATTTTAAATAATTTGGTAGGTTTTCATAAAACCCAGTACTCTAGAGGCTCTCAGAGCCTACGTGATTATGCAAAATTTAAAGTAACGTGCTGTTGCTGGTTTTTAATATATTAAGCTTTAAAGTTACAGTTTTATGCATAGGGTCTTTTGGGAAAGCAGTAGCTGCGCTGTATATTATAAATTTTCATGACGAGAATTTTAATACCATTTTTCCAAAGAACATAAAATAAGATAGCTCAAATCTTTCTAAATTCAGATATATGAATAAATGTGGGTCCTTCAGAGCTATTCTGAGAGCTATGTACTGGAAGTCTAACGACATAGTCGCCGGCGCGATAGCTGGCAACGTCGCGTCGCGCTAACTTTACTCTATAAAGCTAAGTTGGTTTAAGTACCGAGCTCTCGCTCTGCGTTCCTGCGTTCAGCTTGCATAGCTGCGACGTTGTCAAGCACTCTGCTACCGCTCCAGACTTGAGTCAAACGTCAAGAATCTCATAATATTTACATACCTCAAAAATGTTTATTAACTTGAAATTTGTTGTGTAATGTTTGATTCACGGCAATATTTTTAATAACTGTGTACGATTTTTGCAATCGTCATTTGTTTAGACACTTGGTTGATTAGCAATACCATCATCGTACCTCTTTGATTTCAGTACGAGGGGTAATAAGTGTCATGTAACTGTACCGCGCATCCGTAAGTACAATGTAACTCTACTACGCAACTACGATAAGTGCGGTGTGACTAGACTGTGCAGCCATATTTTCTATTGAACTCTGCTACACAGATGTAAGGATTATGCTACTTTAACTGCACATCTAAATGTGAATGTACCATGTCACTATTCTGCACAGCTGTAAGTGCCGTGCAGCTTTACTGCGCAGCGGCAATTATCGTGTAACTTTACTGCGTACAATAATGTGCTGCATCGCCTTTCTGCGCATCCGCAGTTCCTGTTAAACTTTTTTGCAGAAACACAAATTATTTATCTGAATAATTTCAATACCTCCAACTAAACTGCTACTTTTTCTCTCTTAAATTGCCTTTCTATATATCTCTTAATATTATTATTTATCAACTATGCAATGTTCACTTTGTGGAATTTATATTTTGTATTCACTACGATGTCCACATTTGGGCTCATACGCAATTGTTTCATGCTGATTAAATCGCAAGAATTCTGATTTGCGTGAAGCTAAAAAAAAAATTTAGTTTAAATTATAGATATATTATTATATTCACCAATGAAATTGAGAATGACCGTGAAGGATAAGACCAGAGTATAAGCAATCCTCATATTTCCAAATTAGCAGAGAAACTGATTACTGAATTATAGAAGATTTTTTTTTAACACTATAACGAATGAATTTTCTGGTCCTTTATTCGATCTTATGATCTACGTATAATATAGTCGTTATCTCTTACGTAAAGTGAGCCGAGATTAATCTTCTGAGATATTTACATTTGATAACAGTCATTTTAAAGAAAAAAAGTTTGGCCGTGTGGGGATAAGTAATATTCCAGATTTCATGAAAGAATATATTTTTAATATCGCGTCTACAATGCTATATATATATATATATATATATATATAAGAGAGAAGGTTAAGTCAAAATTAAATAACCTAATTAAAATTTTAAATAAAAAGCAGAGAACTCTTTCGTGAGCCTTATCCGAATTATAAAGTATTGTAACAGTCTTTCAAAATCTTAAGGGATTTTAAAGTATTACAATAAATATTTTAGACTTTTAAAGATTATAAAAAATTTATGGTTGTCCTATAAATTTACATTGATTTTCAACAATTTCATAAGGTGTAATAGGATTTCACTAAATTAAAATTTTTTTGAACAGGCGCCTGAAAAATATAAGCATGAGACAACAGGTAGCAGTTTTTATAGCTAAAATTGTTTCCAGCTTATTACAAAAATGTAAAAATGTGCATAGGGCATTCTTTGTGGATATGTGTCCTGACGCTGGCCCGACTCAGACCGTATGTTTTCCAGTATTGACGCTGACCAGGTGTTCTGGCCTGGGCCTGGCCAAATGCGTAATGCTTTTTCTGGTGAGCCCCAGACCAGATCGTCAAGTCAGCTGCTAGTTAGGGGCTGGCCAGCCTCAAGCTATCTTACTTTCTATCATTTAAGCACCCTGTGAATTTTTTTAAATATGTTTAAAAAAAATTTGCAGATCAAACTTAGATTTTTTTGTTTTTAGCTCGCTGATCAGCATTAATCCTAAATCAGACAAGATTTTCAAGGTAATAAGAGGAAAAGTGCCAGTCCGGAGACAGACCAGATAAGCTTAGACCTGAGCCAGACTAGCGTCAGAGCTGGGCCAGATAAGATCCTCCATACTAGGCAGTCTAGGTAAATCCAGAATGCTGAGTTTTCTGAATTCTCTTTATTCATTAAAATCTCTGAATTTCATACATTTTCTGAATGTTCTGAATTCTTAGAATGTTCTGTATTCCTGCATTCATTTAATTCGCTGACAGCCATGAATATTTTAAATTTTCTGAATTCCTTACATATTTGGAATGCCCTGCCAAATAGACATTTTACGATGTCTTCTGGGGTCAATGGGTCAACCGCGCCGGTGTACGTGTTTATTTTCTTTCGTTTTATTAGGTTTCGCTCACCGTATGTATGTAATCCACGAAGAGACGTTTAACAAGAAGTTTTTTCCAATATTACACAGACAGCATCATTGGACGTTGATAATACAATTTTTGTCCTGAATTAAATTGGTTTGTTGGATGAAAAAGTATGTCTTTAAAATAATAAGGTAGGGCAAGAGAAAAAGTTGTATCTATAGTATTTCTGCCAGGAGAATACAATTGGAACCATAAATTGGGCTAGGTGACACCCTTAGATTTTTTTGTCCTTAAAATTAATACGTTGTCTAAATTGTTTTTATGCATTTAGATATCAAGTTATTCTACTCCAAAAAAAAAGCTGGCATTTCTACGAACGCTTACAAACTATCGTTTTTTTTTCTCTAGAGAGAATAACAAACTAATAAGGGACGCGAAGAAAGTGAAAGTGAGATTTTAGGGTTTAAAGGTGTTTTCATTTGCTGAATCAAAAATTGGATTCATATTTACAATATTTTAAATAGCAGATCTTTGCTAATTTCTCATTGTCAAACTGGAATAGGTAATACGCCATGCTTCGAAAAAAACGGTCTGGAATGAGCCTAAATGGAAACAAAAGTTAAGATGGATGCTGAACTATTGCATAAGCAGTTTTAAAAACAAAAATCTCTGCTCGCGCTATATTGTTTTTAATATATCTGAAAATTTTTTATTTTTATGGTAGTACATTTTGAAATCTGAAAGAATAGATAGAATTTACACGACAGACTTATTTTTAGGACATGAAAATTCTTCAGAGTTACCTTGTCTAGCTTAGCTCCATCAGCTCATGGTTTGTCCCTAAGCTTGAGAAATAACTTAATAGCACTGAAATAATTCATTATCCTGTAGAATCAAGCTCTTTAATTCTCAAAAGACCTATCAGAAGGCTTGATTTTACGTCTTACTACTTCCAGACTTATTTTAAACAAATCAAGAAATAGCCTCTAATCATCGGCTTCATAAATGCCTAGCTTCAATTCAGTTATCAATACTTTGATGCCAAGACCAGGTCCATACTTAAACCCTTGACAAACCTCCTGACATATTTTCCAACCTAAAATGTTTCTTTAATTATATGTGTAAAATTTACAAATTAGTTGGTGATCAAATGAAAGAGAGAGAGAAAGAAAAAAAAGGACGAAAGGAGAAAAGGTCTCCGTTCCTCCAGAGGCGGAACCAGAATTTTGTTCCGTAATGAACGTTGTGGGTAAGATGTTAAGCAGCACCTTCAGTTTCGACTCTGAATTTGCTCCTTTATGTCGTCCATGTACAGAAGGTGAGTTGACACTCGACCACTTTCACCTGAATTTTAAACCCACAGGATGTGTTGTTGAGTGTTCAACTTAGTGCGTTCAATGCGTAGAAAAAACGTCATACGCTGAATAAGTCAGCTTGGCCTTGACTTGAACATCAGGGGTGATGTTAATGCATCAAACCTTCTTAATAAGTTCATCAATCTTGAGTACTCACTCCTAAATGTCGGGATTAAAGAAGAGCAGGAAAAACACTTCCGCGACAAAATTGATGATTTTGGCTGAGGATTTAACAACTTATTTAAAAATTTGTCTTCTAAAAAAAATTAATCTTTTATGGTAGAAGAGTCAATTTGCTTGGCTAAAAATAAAATTTTTCTGTCAAAAAATTAACCTTTATGGTTTGAAGTTGAATGAACTTCTAAAAAATCCAACACAAATAGTAGTTTTTTTAAAAACGCATATATTTTTATTTTCAATTATTTTCAATTTTATTCAATTCAATTTATTTTAAATTTCAAAAAAGCCTATGTTCTGCTTTTTTAGAGTCCTATTTTTCATGCTTTAAATACGACAGGCTTTTTCATGCCCGTTTCATTAGTAGAAACCATTTAAAAAAATATATTTCACCATGAAAATACAAGGTCAAAAATAAATTTGAATTTTTTAGAGATATAAACTTTGATTTATTTTTTTTTCAGGAAGAAAGTTTGGTTTTCATTCTTCTAGTTCTTTTAAATCGAGAAGTAAATTTTAATATATTATGGATGAAAATAAATGTTGCGTTCTCCGGTATACACAATAGCACTTTTGACGCGCGCCTTTGTTGTAAAGGACCATTTTTAACAATAAAAAAATCCAATATTTATTTTTAATTTCACTTGGCTTAAGTATTAATTTCTTAAATTAACAAAAATAAAATAATTATAAAGAATAAAATTTGTACTTTATTTTGTAACATCTGAATAATCAGCCTTGGTCCGACGTACATAAATAAATAAACCATACATTTAAAATAATAGAGTTCAACATAATAACGAAAATTTCGCATGCAATATGACTGTATTTTTTAGAGCCGAATAAGCTTTAAAAAAGTAAATTCAAAATTACTAAATATAACAGTTATTAATGTTTTGACTTTTAATTCTAAACGGTCTATGCCTAAACGTGCAGGAAGCATAAAGACCGAGCGCGAAGCATAAGATCCGACAGAAGCGCTCCCCGCACGTGAAAACAATGTAGCGGTGCACACGTGCGGCTCGCAAATCGCTCTAAATCTACAAAGATGTGTGAAGAATCTGTGCTTACATACGTACTATTGAAAAGTTTTTTTTGATAACGGTCTTTTTGCCTAATGGACATTCCGCCATTTCTTTTACTGTCATTAAATCTACCGCGCTGGTGTGCATGTTAATTTTTGCCCGCTTTTCCACATATTTTTCAGGTTCTGTATATAATCCACGAAGAAGCGTTCCCTTGTTTGTTTTTTCCAATATTCCGAAGACGTCACCATTGGGTGCTGATAATACTATTTGTTCTCCGGTAGGGATAGGGTTGTTTATATTATTGTATGTTCGGAATCTAATTGGTTTATTGGGTGGAAAAGTGTATGTTCGAAGTTCGAATTTCCGCCTTGGATTGCTGTGGGGAATAAGTCGAACAAATGGAAGTTCTTCAAGTTTAAATCCAAGTATGCGTAAAGAAAGATTCCTGGAAGGAGACCTAGACCTGTCACGAAGAGAATACATGGCAGGAGGAGGAGACGTGTTAGGAGAAGGAGACCTGGCAGAATAATGAGGTAGGGCAAGAGAAAGAGTCGTATCTGGTGAACGTCTGCTCGAAGAAGGACTAGAATGTCTGCCAGGAGAAATACCTGAACTAAGGTCACTATTGCGCAAAAAATCGTATTGTGAACTCAACTCTGCAACAAGAAACAGAGAATTATATTTATCTTAAATTACTGCTAACAAGCCCTGATTATACGTCACAGGAATGAAAGTTGTTTGATATTTGGAGCTGAGAAAATTTATTCAAAATCGACTAAGGCTTGATTTCCAAAAAAAGTTTCAAAGACAGATACATTATAATGTGAAAACTCTTGATATTATTGATTTATTATCTAAAGTTAACTTTCTAAACTATATATTTTGTGTTTAAGATGAGGTCCACATTTAGGCTTATGCAAAATTGTTATATGCAGATTAAATCGCAAAAATTATAATTTGCGTGAAGCTTAAAGAAGATATACTTGAAATAATAAATATATTATATATCATTATATTTACCAATAGAATCAAAAACAGACGTGAAGAATAAAACCAGAGTATAGGTAATGATCATCTTTTTGAATTATCAAAAAAACTCAATAATAAATTATGAGAGATTTTTCTTAACACTGTAACTAGTGGATTTTCTGGTACTTCATTAGATCTTATGATATATATTATGGTCGTTATCTCTTACATTGAGCACGCCAAGGTTCCCTTTCTGAGGTATTTACATTTGATAAGAAAAAGTTTCAAGGAAAAAATTTTGGCGTATAGGAATGAGTGATATTCCGGATTTTATAAAAAACAAATTTTTTCTGAATATTTTGACAAATTTTATTAAAAATGCATAGTTTAACTATTTATAGATAAGAAGTAACCTTTTTTCTTTCTGATCGTCTTCAAATTATATAAGTGATGATATTTAGTGGTGAAGAATTCTTGCCTGATATTATTTGTTTTCTTATTAAAAAGCTTTAAACGATATTGTCGATTTCGATGTAACGAGTCTTTTCCAAGGCTTTCAGTACGCGTGTGACAAGATGTTCTGATCAATATCCGTGGGTTATAATGCAATGGAAAGATGAACGAGAGTAACGATTTATAAGAGTAACGTTTGCTAGCTGTAGGTTTGACACAATGTTCCGCTTAGAATCAGAGAGATAAAATGCAATAAAAAGAATAACGATAGTAACGATTACACTGGTCAACAAAATGTGACTCACGTGTTCATAGAATAAGATATGTCATTTTCGGTGAACTTTTTTGTGCTGAATCTGAATCTGGCCTCCATTTCTCTGCAGCACGTCAGCTTTTCGAGATTTTTGGAATGAACGTTTTTTTTTGGAACATTACAAATCAGGAGATAGTTGGAGAATGATGATAAATTGCTGCTTGTGATCAGAAACTTTTCCTCTTGGATGCGATGTTGAGCATTTGGTTTATCAGTCATGAGATTCCAATAGTAGTATGCTGAAGCGTTCACACTCCACTTACCTTTGTACCTCTTCTTGATTGTATCGATATCTCGATAAAATCTTCAACCGTGTTCATCACTAACTGCTCCCATATTTCCTGGGAAGAAGTCCAAGTAAGAGTGCATCATGAGGATTTTCAGTGACATGTTCACCTTCATTTTCTGGAAGTTTTCCAACATCGTATCGATCAAGTATTTGTAGTTTTTGGGTTTGCTGTTTTGTGAGAAATTGTCTTTTACAGATTTTACTGACGACCATGTTTGTCTCTCATATTTAGTCAAGACCTTTTAAAAATCGCCATCTAGCATCAGTGATCAGATTTGTGGTCGATCCAAAACTTCCTCTTTAATTTCTGAGTCACTGAGCTTAGAAAAGTTCCTCTTTAAAGGAAGAAGACCTGGTTCTTTGTTTCTACTAATCGCTTCGATGTAATTTTTAACGATTCTAAGCTTCATATGTAATCCTTGTAGAAAGATCTTTCGAAGATCAACTAGTTGTTTTTTAAAAACGTTTATCTTTCCAGGTTTTAACGTCTGTCGCGCTGGCCATACTTGAACATTTTAATATTTGTCTTGTGTTCTGCTGTTCTAGGTGCATGTAAAGCAACACTGTTTTATGTAACCAGATTGCAATCCGAGGAGAATTCCTATTACTGTTATATAACCACAGATGAACCATTTATGTAGCTCATAATCTATTTTGTCAAGTAAAAGTTTCATAACATCATAGCACTCTTTCATTTCGGTGGCATGAGCAACGGGTTTTGATGGATATTCGCTTCCGTTGTGCAAGAGAACAGCTTTCAAACTGTATTTGTTTAAATCAGTGAATAAACGCCAATTCGCTGGTTGATATTCATGAACAATGGCCTTCATTAGTTTATCTACATCGTTGCTATAGATGAGACTATCTTAGCTAGAAAAATTGAGTTAAATCTTTCTATCGATTTCGATAATGAGAGATTTTTACATTTTTTCCAAGCAAGTTTTTCCCTTAAGTCTAGAGCCTAAGATTTCAGCCTCATTTTTAAATAAATTTATATCTTTTATCAAATCATTTAATTCTTATTGATTGAATAATTGTGTCAGGTTTCTGGTCCACTCATATTCCATAGTTTGATTTTCATCAGAATGAATGATTTTTTTTGCTTTGCGTTTTGCGGAATTAACCGGGAGATACTTTTTACGGTCAGACGCAGCTTTTGTTTAAGGAAGAAACATTAGGGTAGATTATGGAGTCCTTGCATTTTGATGAGTAGCCAGTAACATTTTTCAAACAGAAATAACAATTATCGATATGGTTCAGAGGTTCTCTCCAAGAAGTAGGGGAAGGAAAAGTGAAGATGTGATTAAAATTCCTTCGATATACTGACCTCAATGGAATAGCACAAGTCGAGCAGCAACTGTTTGGTATCCAATATTTTTCTCCATTTTCAGCCTTAATCTGAAAAAAAATCATGTAACCTTCCCGCATTGCAGGAGAAATTTTTGGTCTTTGTTTTTGTCGGACAAAAACACA
>JAUELO010042293.1:0-10328 GCA_032357855.1 Amphibolips quercusostensackenii | reverse complement strand
CGCTGGCATGTATATAAAGGTGCATCATAACCTCAAAATCAAAACCTCTAACGAAGAATACCAAGACGGTCTTGGTATCTGTTACAAATACCAAGATTTACCAACCCCCGGTTTGTAACTGCAAAATATTTTTTTCCGTGTAAGCTTTATAGCTGCTGTCAAAGCTATTAGCTTGTCCAAAAACAAAATTTATAAAATACTAAATTTAGAATTGATAATTGAAAAATTATTTAATATTTTTAGATGAGCAATTTGTTTTTAATCAATGTTTTAATGCAATTACAGAAATTGTAAGAGGTTATGTGAGTATAGTGCCAACGTGACAATCACTGGTGACGGGGGGTGCCAATAACTGTGGTTAACAATGCCAATCACTAAAATTTTGGGTCTGCATACTTATATTTAATGACTTTTTGAGTTTGTGTCAACTTTGAATAATAATTCAACATTCCAGTGTACTCTGCGTACAATTTGGAGTGTATGCATAATTATCATTATTTGAGAATTTCATCTTTTATGTGTTTACTTATCTAAATTTCCTCTTAAGGTGTCAATAACTGATGCTCTTACCCTATTGTAAAAGTATTCTTTTTTTTGTCTTCTAAGTATCTTGATTACACTAAAGTTATGTCACTTTCGATTTTTTGATGAATTTTGATGAAAATGCGATGTCTTATTTTTTTTTTAATTTAAGTTCATTGCTGCTTAACTATTCAACTATTTGGTTCAAATTTTATCTTTTTTATTCGAAAGTTCAACTTTTTGTTGAAATTCATATATCTTGTTATAATTCATATATCTTATTAAAATTCATGTATTTTGTTAAAAATTCGTAATTGTTGGTAGAAATTTAATCTTCTTGGTTGAAAATTGTTCTTTTTTGCTTAGAAATCCAATTGTTTAGTTGAAATATCAACCTTTGTATACTTCGTTTAGAATTTGCTCATTTGACATAAAGTTAAAATACTTTTTTTTTAAATTAATTTTTTTATTAAGGATTTATGATTATAGTTAAACATTCAACAATCTGTATTGGAATGAACTTTTATGAGAAAAATTCTACTGTTTTGTATAAAATTCATATTTTTTTCATGAAAATTCAACAATTTCATAGAAAACTAAACTATTTGGTTGAAAATTTAACTATTTGTTCAAAATCATATTTTTGGGTTAAAAAATCAACTTTATTGTAGCTAATGTATCTATTTGGGTTTGAGATTCCACGCTTTTGTTGAAAATTGATGTATTTTGTCCAAAATTCATCTTTTTCGGTAGAACATTAATTTTCTTGGTCGAACACTTTTTTGTTGAAAATATAACAATTTTATTAAAAATTTGTGTTTTTTTGTGTTTAAAGTTATGATATAATCAGTTTTTATCTGAAAATTTAACTATTTTATTTTTGGTTGAAATTCTATCCTGTATGTTGCATACATTAAAAATTAAACTGTTTGGTAGTAAATTAATGTATTTTGTTGAAAATTTATATTTCTTGGTAAAAATTCAATCTTCTTGGTTGAAAATTATTTTTTTGGGTTAAAAATGCAATTGTCTGGTTGAAATATTAACTGATACATGCTTCGTTTAGAATTCATCTTTTTTGGTTGAAGAGTCGATTATTTGACTTGAGTTGCACTACTTTGTAAAAAAATTAATTTTTTTATATTAGAGATTTATAATTATAGTTAAAAATCCACTTCGCATCATATACGGTGCACAAGTTTTCATTACATAATCGAAAAATACATAAAAATTATTTACTTTTATAAAGAAATCTAGGCAAATTTGAAATTACCTAAAAGTTATCAATTTATTTGACAAATTATTTAATAAATCATTCTTCGATATTATTTCTTACATAAAGTTAAAAATATATCAAAGAATATTTAGAAATATTCCTGTTTGCTTCATTTATGTGTGAATGTATGTACAGTGGAGCAAAAAAAGTATCCGTTGAAAAATCAATTTTTGTCTTACACTCTCATCCAATTTATACTTTTTTTAAAAATTAAAGCTTCTTTAATTTTGAAAAGATTTGTGTAATTAGATCTTTTACAAATTATTTTAAATTTTGTTATTTAACAGCAAAGTTGATTTTTTTTTTCAACTCTTCCCACGTTCTATTTCTTTGAAGACATACAGATTGATAAAAAAGATCTTAAAAGAGTGTTACAACTATATGGGAACAATTTCCAGTTGAATGAAATAATTTAAAAAATGTTATTGTGCTATCAACAAATAATTGAAGAAAAGTCATTTTTTGGTATTAGCAATGTTTATCTCATTGAAATTAACATATTTTATATAAAACATGAGATAACTGAATGTTTCATTACTAGAAATTAGAAGTATATGCTTTCTGGTAATTGTTTAAACAATTTTTACAAACGAATTCAAAGTTTAGAGACTTTTCAATGAATAGTCTCAATTTTTCTTTCGGAATCAACTTGGGATGTCTTTCCACTTGTCCTTATACACTTGATCAAACGTTAGAGTCAGTTCTTGACTGGGGGAACGGATTCCTTTAGAATGAATAAGTCATTAGAAAAAATTTATGAAATCTTCCTGAAATCTTTAGAAATTTTTGCATAATATTATAAATATTTTTAAATATTTGTGAAATTATTAAAACTTTTAGGAAATCATTGAAATCTTTGTGCAATCTTTAATATCTATCTGAAGTATTAGCGAAATATTTGAAATCTTTGAAATCTTTCAGAAATCCTTGAAATATTTGTGAAATTTTTCTTAAATCTTTGGACACTTTTGAGAAATATTTAAAATATTTTTGTAATTATTAGAATCTTTGTGAAATCTTTGGAAAATCATTGAAATTTTCATGAAATATTTAAAATAAAAATGATGTCTTTTTGAAAAATTTTTTATCTATACAAGACCTTTGCGAAAGATTTGTGAAATTTTTTTAATCCTTATGAAATCTAACTGAAATTATTTAAATCTATTGGAAATCTTTGCTAAATATTTGTGAAATTTTTTTAATTTTTGAGAAGTCATTCTAATCTTTGTGAAACCTTTGTGAAATTTTTGGACATTTTTGCAAAATATTAAAAGTATTTTTGAAATATTTGATAATATTTGTGTAATTATTGAAATATTTGTGAAATCTTTAGGACATCATTGAAATCTTTGGAAAATTATTCGAATCTATCTGAAATCTTTGCGAAATATTTAAAATATTTGGTAATATTTGTGAAATTATTGTAATCTTTGGGAATTCATTGGAGTCTTTGTGAAATCTTATAAATCTGTTCAAAACCTTTGCGAAATATTTGTGAAATTTTGTTTATCTTTGTGAAATCTTTTATGAAATCATACAAAATTTTTTTAAATCTATCTAAATTGCTTGCTAAATTTTTGTGAAATTTTTTTTTATTTTTGAGGAATCATTAAAATCTTTATGAAATCTTTGTAAAATTTTTCTGAAACTTTTAGACATTTTTGCGAAATATATGAAATATTTTGTGATATTTTTGTAACTACTGATATCTTTGAGAAATCTTTGGATAATTATTGAAATCTTTGCGAAATTTTTTAAATAATTGGTAATATTTGTGAAAATATTGCAATCTTTTGGAAGTCATTGAAATCTTTGAAATCTATCTGAAATATTTGCAAAATATTTGAAAACTTTGAAATCTTTAGGAATCATTAAAATCTTTGTGAAATTTTTCTGAAATCTTTGGACACTTCTACCAAATATTTGAAATATTTTTTATAATATTCATGTAATTATTGAAATCTTTGTGAAATCTTTGGAAAATCATTGAAATCTTTGCGAAATACTTAAAATATTTGCTAGTATTTGTGAAATTATTGCAATCTTTGGGAAGTCATTGAAATCTTCGTGCAATCTTTCAAATCTATCCGAAATATTTGAGAAATATTTGAAATGTTTTAAATCTGTCCGAAATTCTTGCGAAACATTCCTGAAATTTTATAAGTCTTTGGGAAATCATTGAAATCTTTGTGCAATCTTTGAAAGCTTTATGAAATCTTTGTCAATAAGTATTGTATACTTGTATTTATTATTGATTGTTTATTTATTATTTGTGTATAATTTTTACATAGTATAATATTATTATACTATATATGTACAAATTGTGCTATTCAATATTATAAGTCTCTGCCTCTGCCCCCACCTAGAAAAAGGCTCTGCCGCTTGATGATAAATTAATTAGAAAAAAAAATTAACATGGTGCTAATGATTTGTATCATAATGACTCCTGTGTCTCCTAAATACAAATGCAATATTTTAAAAAAGAGATTTATTAATAAATTATTTATTTTCTATCTGTATTATATAAAAGTAAGCTTTCAAGCTTTCACAGAAAAAACCGAAGATAAAGTTTACGTCAATTTTGGGTGAAAGATTCGCTGCAACAGAAATTAACCTTATCGAATTAACTTTACGCGAAACTGACATAATTTCGTGTTCTTAAAATGTCTCTGGTGAAAAAGCGTCGTCTGCTATGTCGTTGACAGCAGTGTGAAGAACACGGAAGATTGAATAAAATTGGTCTAAAAAACAGATTACTAGATTTTTAAAAACATTAAACTTATTATATTTTCATTTTTAAAATATTTGCACTTATCGCGGACGTATGAAAATATATTTTTTTGTGACTGAGAAGAAAGCAATTGACACTAGTCGAAGAGTCGCCATATTCACTATAATCCAGTGTTCCCAGCACGGTCCCTCTGCTTTACTGCGCATGGGTTGCATAAGGCGCTTCATTGACTGTCGTTCGCGCGCTTATTTGAAATGTTAAAACAAAGATTTTCTTTATTTATGATTGATAATTAAAAGTAATTATATTTTAACATGTTTATTCAGTACATGTATGGTTTTCATTATATTCTGAGCATTAAGTTGAAAATTGAATGAATATTCAATAAATAAAAAATATGTTACTTAATGTTACCTTTTTTGATTTTTTTAAGTATTGTTACTAATTCATGCATTAAAAATTTTGTATATAATTTAAAATGTGTAAAAGAATTTTATTACAGGTACAATTTGAAATATTTAACATTTATTTATCGAGAAATTGTAATTCAAACTGTATAAAAGTTAAATATTGAAGAGAGATTGGCAATAAAAGAAGATAATAAATATATTTATTTATACATAAATATATTTTTGATAATAAATCATTGACGCGTTTTGAACTGGTTTTCAGTTCCTTCTCAAGATGCAAAAAATACAAAAATTTTCAAAGATTTTAAGGACGTCTAACAAAGCCAGAAAAAAAATATTTCCGAAACTTTAAAATTTCTAAATTGTGAAGTTTCCCAATAATAAAATTTACGAAATAAAAAATTTCCGAGATTAAAAAATGCCGGATTGGAAAATTCCAGACAGAATATTGACAAATTATAAAATCTCCGAATTATAAAGTTCCTGAATTTAAATAATTTAAAAAATTTTTTGTTCAGTAAATATTATTTATCAATTCAAAATAAAAGAATCAAATATTTTTATCCAAGGTACCAATTTTTTTAATTTTTAATGTTTTTAAAAATTATTGTTTCAATTTAAAATAACAGTAATTGAAAAAAGCATTTCTGAGTGAACAATTTTGTTTGAAAATATGTGTAGAAAAATTACGAAAAGCTTTCTCAGAAACTGAATTTTTAAATGAAATAAAAAATTAAAAAGAAACTTCGAAATAAATCAGTGCTGAGTTGAATTTTGTAAAGTTTTTTTGCACGTGTGTTAAAATTTATTTTTTCATACAATTTTTATAAATTCATAGTTATTTTTCTTCAAACAATAAGGTTAAGAAACTATTAACATTTAAAAAAAAATTGTCTTGTGAAAAATTGGATTATTAAACTTTCAATAAATAAATCTTCCAATTTAGAAATTTCACAGTGTTGGTAATTTTATTTTTCTGGATTTTTCAGTCATCAGTTATAATATCCGAAAATTGTCGTATTTCTCGCATCTTGTAAAGATCTAAGAACTTGTTCGAAACGCTTCGATGCTTTATTATAAAAAATAAATTTAACATCTATACTGGTGATTGATTAAAATATTTTTCTATTCCTTATATTTCTATTTTTTATCTATATTTGTTATCAGTTTTTTATTTAATATTTAACTTTCATAAAATTTAAATTACAATTTCTCGATAAATAAATGTTAAATATTTTAAATTATACCTGTAATAAAATTCGCTGATCCATTTAAATTAATATACAATATTTTAAATGCAGAAATTAGTAATAATAGTTTGAAAAATAAAAAAAGTTTACATTAAATAAGATATTTTTTATTTAATGAATACCAATTTTATTTTTCAACCTAATGCTCAAAATATATCAAAAACCATCCACATACTGCTAGAACATATTAAAATATAATTATTTTTGATTAATAATAATAAAGCAAAAAAATGTATTTTTCAACATTTCAAATAAGCGCGTGAACGTCAGCTAATGAAGTGTCTTGTGCGACGCATGCGCAGTAGAGCAGAGGACCCATGTTGAAAGCGCTGCTATAATCTTAACCATAGTTCACAAGTTGTGATGATAGCTGTAGTTGTGTCAAATTCTTTATTTTCATTCACGAAAAATGCATTTCTACTCGTCTGCGATAGATCTTATAATTTTTAAAATAATAATAAAGTAAGCGAAAACTTGTTTTAAATCTGATGTCCTGATTTATAGTTCGAATTCAATCACAGTTAGGCGTTTTCCCATTGCTGCTAAGGACGTAGCGGACGACAGCTTTTATTTGATCGTAGAATAAACTATTCCCAAATAGGATGTAAACGTTAACAGCAGAATATTTCACATGCAACAAAATTTAACTTCAGCTTTTTCTGTGTTATTTTTATAGTAAAAAAAAACCTTTCATATCACAGTATCATCCCGTCAATTGCTATTCAATTAAAATCCTCGTTGATTTGGGTTTACTAAACAAATTGAACAACTTATTGTCTTATTATTTATAATTTATTTTTTTTTAGTATAATAATAATTTTTATCATCTTTTAAACTTTTGTAATTCCAGTTTAAAGTTACAGCTTAAAGTGCGCAATTTTCAAATAGTTTAATTTTTGAGGCCTTCAAAATGAATTGGACAAGTTAGTGGACATTTTTTTATTGCTATTAACAGAGGTATAAATCACAAAATAATATATATTAAAAAAGGTGTTTAAAAAAAAGAGCTTTTCTTTAAATGTATTAAAAATACTGAAAATAATTTAATGTTCAAAAAGAGATGGAAATTGGTAAGTTTTGCGGGAAACAAATTATTTGTCGTTCTTTATGTGTCGTTATAGCTTATCAAACTTCTTAAAAATATTGTTCACTTTTATCTTTGTCAGCATTCAGCAATAAGAAGCATAGAATACTAATTTTAGAAAACATTGCAGATCTTTGATCGGATGTTTGAAATTTTGCAAATAAACAACAAATATTTGTTTAAGTAATCACAAAATGTTTTTTTTAATGTAAGACTCAAAAAAATTATTAATTATTACATTTCATTCATAAAATACGATTACTTTTTACAGTTTTTGGGAAAAAAAGAATTTTTTGAGTAAGCTACATTATTTAAACAATTCAAAATTGCTTATTAAGTCACGAGAAATATTCGAAATGTCTATTCAGTATTTATTTGTATTAAAAAAGGCAATAGAAAATGCTGAAAATTACTAATAATACGTAGAAATGTAGTTTTTTTATTTTTGGGTTATATTTCGAACGTTGGAGGTAAAAGAAGGGGAGGGGTAAAAATAAAATTGAAAAAAATTGAATCTGGAATATCGACATTTCGTAATATCTAATATCACACAAGGTTTTCTGATTAATCTATAAGGATAGGAAATCATATTGAAATAAGTAGAGGAGGTGTAGACGACAAGGATATGCCTTTGAACTTTTGTAAAGTGTTTTTCAATCATCCCTTGATTAGAGAAGCATATAAATTAACATTTCGTAAGGGATAAATTACCACAGATTTTTTCTGTTAATAGTCAGGCCAAAAAAAATAACTTTAAAACCTACGCGCCTTTCAACATCACCTTTACATTTTCTTTCTGTTTTCTTTTTGTAGTGAAACTATTCAATTCATAACAATTGATAGAAAATTAAGATGGGACACGATGAAAGAGTGAGAGAAGGAAACAAAGTGGAAGAGGAAATAAAATTTGAAGCAACACGAGGAATGGAGACTTTTTCGGAAATAGATAAATTAACCGACGATTGTCTCATCGAGATATTTCAGTATCTGACAACGATAGCTGACAAAATCCGTATAGGAAAAGGTAACACGTTTTATAATTGTCATGTAATATTTACTTTGAAAAATTTATTTATTTATTTTTAACGGGAGCTACCAAAAGTAAACAACTCAGTTTTAACAAACTACTAATATTCTAAGTACTAAGTATTTCATTTTGATCATTTGAATCAACCAGCTATAGCAGCAAAGCGTTCGAAAGTAAATAATTATTTGAAGCCTTCATATTTCTAAATTCATGTTCTTAAAAATGAACGACTCTAATTAATACAATAGTAATTTCGGTGCCTTATAAATATAAACATTTTGTAATAAGTCATTAAAAATTTCTTCGAAACTTGCAAATTGAAGACAATTGAATTATTAGCTGCTAAAAATTAAATTGGATTTTTAACCGTTGAAATTGAAAAAATTAAAAATTTAATTTTCAACTGTTGAAAATTCAAATGTTTAAGATTGAAGAAAGTTGATCACTGATTTTCTAATAGATAAAAATTTGTTTATTGAAAATTGAAAAAATTAAATTATTAACTGCTGAAAATTCAATTGTAGATAATTAAAGAAAATTAAATATTGAATATACAAGTATTGAAAATTGAATAAAATTTAAAATTGAATCTTCAACTGTTGCTTTTCAACATTTAATTAATAAGGATAAAAAAACATAAATTTTGTAGTTAAATTTGAATGTTAAGCTTCAAACAAGAACTTAAATTTCGACTTTTTTAAAGTGTTCAAAAGTGTAGAAACCTACAATAAAATCGACTTACAAACACCGTTTTTTCCTAGAATTCTGCCATTTTTCCAAAATTTGACCAAAAATTACGTTTTTCGCATTGTTATGCTCTATTTAAAATTGTTGTATTAAATTTTTAAAATCCAATACGATTATTTTTAATAATATTTACATTTGTATCTTACAGTTTGTAAAAGGTGGCAAAGTGTGAGCCAAAAATCATGGAATAATTTTAAATCACTCGATTTCTCAGCCAAAACTTGGGGCATAGACGCAAATCGACCATTCTTTCAAGTATCGATAAACATCGTCGATTTTGAAAAAATTATAAGGCTTTCGGGAAGATACTTAACCAGAATTAGTACAAGTGTAGGCATTTTTGCTAAAATTAGCCCCTTGCTTCCCAACATTCGGGAACTGCAATTGATTGATGATTGCAATAACTATTACGTACCGAATTCAGCAGAAATAAATCTTTCGTGGTTAACATCACATGGTAAAAATATCACATTTTTTCAAATGGAATTGGCTTATAATTACTGGAAGGAAGAGGATTTTGTCAGAGTTTTAGGGGAAATGAAGCAACTGAAAACCTTCTATTTATATAGTCGATCTGATAATAATCTAGACTGGAGTGGTATCTGTCTACTTGAATTACCATTCGAAGAAATTCAGGAGATTATTTTAGATGGTGTAATACAGCATACTGATCAAAATATATTTGCCATGGTTAGTATCTTATTTTCTCATAAAAAAAAACTTATTTCCATCGTCCTGCAAGCCAGTTCTTCGTGAAATGCAATTTAAATTTTCTTATTGCAGATGCTTGAAAAATGCAAAAAGCTCCAGACATTTAGCACGGAAGATTGTCTAGAGGACCATTTAGATGAAATATTAGAAGCCTTATCTTTACAGGCTGACACTTTAAAGAATTTGAGCCTTCAATTCTTTGATTTTGACAACCAATCGGTATTATTATCAAGAATGTCGGCTTTAATACATCTTGAAAAATTGGATGTCAGCTATTCCCGATTTATTACTGATGCATTTCTAGATGTAGTAAGCAAAAATTGCAAGAAGCTGACATATTTGAACCTACATGGTAAGTAAATCAATGAGGTAATCAACATTAACTTCTACCTTTTCAAAATTTATTTAAATGAACATATATTTATTTTAAATTTAAATTATATTTTCAGAATGCCATACAGTCACTGATGTTGGAATCTCTAGTATATGTAATCTGGAAAGTCTGACTTATTTAAACATATCTTTTTTGCCAAAAGTAAGAAACCCACCACTAAAAAAATTAACAAGTTT
>JAUELO010042255.1:0-10329 GCA_032357855.1 Amphibolips quercusostensackenii | reverse complement strand
CCGGTTAAAGAAATAATTTTGGTTAAACCCCTACCCTTTTCCAACTTTACGTGGGAGGGGGGGGCTGGAAGGCACCCCTGTAGCTGGTCACATTAATAGTACCGATGAGGAAGCTACTTTGACTAAAAAATACGCTGCAAGAGAAAATTATAATCCGGCATATTTTACCCGAAATCAGTTTTTGAACTCCTTGGAATAATTCTTGAATTTTTTTGGTATCCATCATAATTTCTTTGGAATTCCTTAGAATTCAAGCGCAATTTTTGTTCACATTCGCTGTCATTTCCAGGTGGTTTAAAAGGAAGGGAATACAGATATATGCTAGTGAAAAATAACCTCCACCTGTCAATAAGATCTCCTATTAATTTTCTATTATCTGAAAAAAATTTTTCATACATTGATTTTGTAACTCGTTGCAATTATTCTAGAATTGTTTGGAATTCATAATAAATCGTTTGGAATCTATAAAAAAAACTCTTGAATTTAATTTAGTGCATGATAAAATATGCTGGGCCAGAAAATTAAAATCGAGCAAAATATGCCGAAAAGAAAATTAAAATCCGGCATAATTTACCGGAGCAGAATACTCGTCCAATATTAAATAGTTCCATTTTTAAACCTTTGACTTTCAATACTCAAAAAAATCTGAATTGAAGTTCAAGAGAATAAAACCATTTTTTTGAGGTCTCTAGGGAAATTTAGGATGAATTTTTATTTGAAAAAATTAATTTTAAGAGTAAATTAAAAAAAAATTCCGAAATAATTGAAAAATAGTCTAGAGGATTGCAAAGTTAATTCTTTAATTTAACAGAATTAAGAAAAAATACAAAAAATTAAAATTATTTTTAAAATAAAAAAATTTGGGAAGATTTCAAAAAATTTAGAAAAAATTGTAGACTTTTGTAGATTTTGACATGAAATTCTTGAGCTCTCGAAGGATTTTGAAAGGTGTCAATAGAACAAACTAATTTTTAAAGATTCCTGGTAATTGAAAGTGATTTTTTTCTTTTGTTTTGGTTGTAAGGGAATATTTGAAAAGGTTTCACAATTGAGAAATTTACGAAATTTTTTGAAAAGAATCTTCAAGATTTTAGGGTCATTTTTTGAATTTCGCAGCATTTCTTTTAATTTAAAGAAAAACAGAAATCCTTAAAAAATATGTTTAGAAGTTTACAATTAATTTTAAGAATAGCTTAAAATTTAAAATAATGTCAAAAATATTATAAAAAATGCTTTTGGTCTTTTTCGGGAGTTTGAAAGGTTTCAATATAATATAAAAATTTTCTCATGATTTTTGGAAAAATTGTTTATGATTTTTAATTTTTTAAAATTATTATCTAAGAAAAAGTTAAAATGGTTTCACAACATATTAACAGATATGCAAAAATAAAATGATTAAAAAATCCCGAAAAAGAACAATCTTGTCACTGTGAAGTTTCCAAAAAAGAAAATATTTGAATAGAAAACTTCAGAAATTATTCAAGTGACGATAATTTAAAATTGCCAAAATGCGAGATTCCTGGATAATTTAGTTCGGGACAGTTTACAAGATAACGAAATTAATGTACTTCTTAATCCAAAAAATTAGAATATTGTTTCAATAATAAGTAAATAAAAAATATATTAATTAAATAAAAGTATTTTATTATGTCTCTTTTTTTAAATGTCTCTGTCTTGGGAATTTTACAATTTTGGATACTTTATAATGTCGGAAAAAAATTTTTAAGATTTTAGGGCAATTTTTTTCATTTTAGATAATTTTAAATAATTATAGAAATAATTTGGAATGACTAGAAAATCTTAAAGAATATAATATCCGACACTGTTGAGTTCCCGAATTGGACAATTCTTGAATAACAAAATTCCAGAACAACAATATCAACAAAAAATAAAATTCCCGGATTGAGGAAATTTCCGAAAAATAAAATTCACGAATAATAAAGTTTCCTAATAATAAAACTTCCTAATAATGAAATTCTTCAATTAGGAAATTCACAAATAATAAAATCCCTGAACAGTTTCTAATATTACCGAATTGAAAAAATTCCCGACAGTTTATAATATTACTGAACATAAAAGTTTTCGAATAAGAAAATTCTTTACAGAAAATTGCCAAATTTAAAAATATGCGAATTAGAGAATTCCCATATTCAAAGAATTTATGTATTTTCTAGTTTAGGTATTTTTTAATTCGGCCATTTTCTGCAGCGGATTTTCAAATTAGGTAAGATTATAAACTGTCGGGAATTTTTAAACTTGATAATGTTATAAACTATTCGAAAATTTTATTATTCAGAAATTTTACAGAGTTGGGAATTGAATTTTGCGGGATTTTCCAGTCGTGTTAATAATTCGAGTAAGTTTGAAAACTATGTGGGTATTTTTGAATAGATTACAAATATTTTAGAAACTTGAATGATTTCCGAAAATTTATAAAATATTTTATAATTCCTTACAGACTTTTGAAAGTCCTAAATATCTTTTATAGTAATTCGAATTGTTTATAAGATGTAATAAAATCACGTAAAACTAAAAACTTATTTTTCAACTATTTCTAGATTGTTTATCGACATATTCTGATACGCCCAAAAACATTTCGAATTTTGACAAAAATCTCAGAAAAATTATATTTACATAACTTTAAAAAACCTCTAGTACTTATCACCTTGCTCTCAGATCTCAAAATCTAATTTTAGCTTGGAGTTAGGTGTTCAAGACCTTTCAAAATAAATAATTCTTGTTTTTCCATTTTGAAACAGAAATTTCTAAATATGCTGTGTTGGTGTCGGTTACTTAGTGCGACCTGGGATTATATGACTTAGTCTACTGATAAAAATTTGAAAAAATTACCTTTTGATTATTTTAATAAAGCTGGAAATTTAACACAACGACTTTTCTTGAATAAACTTTCCTGACTGCCACATTTTAATAACCTTACTCTAATTAAGCCCTCAATAAATTATATTTCCACCCAGAAATTTATATTACTTTACCAGTTTCGAATTTTAGAATAAAAATATTTCAAAAAATGGAATTTGTCATTTTCTACTAATATTTTTTAGCTTAGTTATCTCCGATTCAAACAGTGGAATTTTGCTAGTAATTGCTGACATTTGGCTAATTTAGATACAAAAAGTAAATAAAAAAATGTTACTTAATTAAAAAAAATTAATTAGTTCATTCAAAGGTACTTTCACTTTGAATTGAAAAAAGGTAGTTAAGGAAATAATTTCTTGAATTTGAACATATCTTTTCTACCTAAAAAAATATATTTTTGTGGGTTTTAATTATCTCACATAGCAAAGCATGCCAGCATATGCTCACTGTTCAAACAAAAATTCTCGCGCAGCAGATTTTTATCTACGTACTATATAACATTACCTTTTCCAAAGCCTCAACACGTGATAATTTGATCATTCTTACGCAACTCGTTTTTATTTTTAACACTTTTAATTTGATAAAAAAAATGATTTTAACACCAAAGACTTATTAAGTCTAATATAATGTTCTTTTTCCTAGCACATTCCACTTTTAATTATGATATTTAAGATGTTTTAATTTAAAACCGATCGAAAATAAAGAATTTTATTTTAATAAAACACACCTAAATGATTCAATTTTAAAGTCTTTCAGAATTTAAATTCAAAATTTTCAAATTTCTAAAACTTTAAATTAGAAATCATGCAAAAGATTTCAAATGCATATTATTCAATTATAGACCCCTTGAACTTAATATTTCTCGTCGATTGAGGCTCTTAATTTGAGTCAGTACGACTAAATTTAAAATAAAACTATTAAATAATAAAGGATTCTCGAAATTCACAATTGTTTAATTTCAAACGCTTTTATTTGTAAAATGTCTTATTTATTAATTTGATTTATTAGATATTATTGAATTTGTAATGTTTTAGGTTCGATATGTTTACCCGAATTATAGGTTTCAAATTGAAATAAAATTAAGATGGTACGATTTCTAAACTTTTGAATTTCAATGTTTCAAAATATAATTTACAGTTCAAGAGGGGATGTCTTTCGAACAATTTTTGATTATTTTTTATCTTGAAAAATTAATTTCTAGGGAAAGCAATTTCTTTAATATTGTAAGATGAAAAAAAATAAGAAAAATTTTATTAATTTTCAAAGATATTTCGAAGTTTTAAAAAATTTTCCTAAATAGGTTAAAAGCTTATAAGATTTTAAATAATTTTAAACAAAATTTAGTTTTGCCATAGATTTTGAACAGAAATTTTAAATCTTTTTAGGGATTTGGAAAGGTTTACATATAGTGATAAATTGTTGCGAGATTCCTGAAAATTTTTAATTATTTGTTCATTTTTTTAAACATTTTTAAAATGTGCACTATTTAATTGTAATTTTAAAATTTTCAAAATAATTTCATAAATTTTAATTTTTACATTAATTTTTAATTTAATTTGAAAAATTGATTTCAAGTGAATATCGAAACTTTGGAAACATTTTAGAAGATTTCCATGACTGTCAAAAAAGAATCCAGAAAATTTTCAGGCACTTCTTGCAAATTCGTGTTAATTTTTGAGAATTTGGAACAAAAAATTAGAACCTTTCTAAAAATTTCGCAAGGCTTAAAAAGCATTACCAAATTTTCTTAAGATTCCTAGCAAACATTAAAATTACTTTCATTTGAAACTTCTTTTAAGCCAATATTTAGAAATATTTTAGAACATTTTTAAAATTTTTCAAAATTGTTAAAAAGAAATTTTTAAAATTTTAAGACAATTTCCAAGATTTTGCATCTTTTTGAAATAATTTTAAGGCAAATTCAAATGATTAAAAAATATATTAGAAAGTTTATAATATACTTTCAAAAATATATAAAAATTTCAAAAAGTATAAAAAATAATACTAATGAGTACATTTCTATTTTGAAAATTATTTCTTTGAGAAAAGTGAAAAACATTTCAAAACATTGAAAAAGATTTCTGAAAATGGGACGACTGAAGAACCCTCTAAACTAAAATTCTCGTCAATGTAAAATTTTTAAAAAAGAAAATATTCAAAATAGGAACTTCCCGAGATTATACAATTGCCGACAATTTAAAATGTCCAAATGGTTAAATTTCTGAATTATGAAGTTCCTGAAAATTTATAGAATGACCGAACTTTGAAATTTCTCGATAGAAAAAAATTGTTTACATTGTTAAAATAATAAACAAAGGATTTAAAAAAAATTTAAGCCAGTTTGAAGATATTCAAAAAATTTTGAATGCTTAAAGGGATTACAAATATTTTAAGCTTTAAAAGATTTCCGGAATCGACTAAAAAATCCCGAATAATAAAATTCCCGAAACTGTAAGATTTCCGATTTGGAAAATTCCCAAATAATGAAATTCACGGATAATAAGATTCGCGAAGAGTTCATTATATTACGGAATTGGATATTTCCTAAATAATATAATTCTTGACGGAAAATTTTTGAATTATAAAATTCCTAAATTCAAGCAACTAAAGATATTTTCATTAAAAAAATAAATTAAATTATCACAAGCAAAACAAAGTGTCTTGTCGTCCCGAAATTAAGGATGACTAGTCCAATGTTTTTCATAAGCTTGGCTGGTCGTCCCGAAAGTTCGGGACGACTTGAGCATACCCTTTTTCAAGTCCTGCAATTTATCGGGACGGCTAGACGCAGCCCAATCAAAATTGTAATAAAATTTCTTTTTCATTCATAAAAAAATTGCTTGTTTCATTTTATGTTTTATTTATAAGTTCAGAATTTCATAACTAGAAATTTCATTATTTGGCAATTTTTCTAGTTAGGAACCTTATTATTCACAAATTTTATTATTTAAGAAAATCAGAGTTTCGGTTTTTTATTTATCGGTATTTTTTTGTAGCCCTAATATAAACTAATACATTTTTTATAAAAAAATTTTAAAAACTCAATATAATTCTAATTTTTATAATTGAATTATATTTATAAATAAAAAGCATTTAAAATAGTGTAAATTCAGAAAATTTAAAATTTAAAGATATTATAGGCTGTCGAGAATTTTATTATTTAAAAATTTTCCAATTCAGTAATATTATAAAATTTTGGCGCATTTTATTATTTAGGCATTTTTGAATTCTTAAATTTTATTATTTAAGAATTTTATTATTAGGAAATTTCACACTTTCCGGCATTTGATTTTTTACGATTTTTCAGTCGCCCGATTTCAGAGAATTTTTAAAAGTATTTTTGAACTTCTCGCAAACTGCTGAAAGTCCTGAATGTCTTTTATACTGACTCGAATTTTTCATACAAATTTGAAAAATCCTGTAGAATCTTAAAGAAATTTTTTTGAATTTTTTCTAAGAGCCTTAAGTATATTATATTCATAAGTCTCATTTTGTAAACAAACTGATAATACTTATTTCCCTGCTCTCAGATTCCAAAATAAAATTTTTGATGAAAGCGAAAAGTTCAAAAACTTTAAACAAATGAATGGTTATTAAAAATTTGTATTTCTTATTGAAACTTATTTTTCCCCTTATATCGAAAAACATCACGTGCTCGATTGATGATGCTCGTTAGGGTGAATAATATAATGTGAAACAGAGTATGTAAATAATTTCTGTTTTGCCATATTAAAGACGGACCTCTGAAATCTGCTGTGTTTATGAAGCTTAAATTTTTCGTCAACTCTTTCATTAATTAAGTAAACATTGTACATGTGATAAGAATTAAGTATAAAAAGGTAGCTTCCCAAACTCAGATGAAAGGCTTCTGGTTCCTCTTTTACTAATCATGAAGTGTGCTATATTCTGCTTATTGGCCTTCTCTGCCTTCGAAGTAAGTCAGTCACCAATTTTTATTAATTATTATATTTTTCATAGTGAATCATGATTTCAATTATTTAATATTGAGTATCACCCAGTTAAATTCACAAAATACAAAAACTCACCTAAACGACTCTTTTTAAATTTGCACACCTTATTCCATCTACACATTAGAATTAATTTAAGAACTTTGTCACTGTATTTTTAAAAGAATAAAAGTTGGAATTATATTTAAATATTTTTTTAATATTAAAAAAACATATGCATTTTCTGTAAGTTTAAAAAAGCAGTCGGTGAGATTAAGTTTTAATTTTTCTGAGTTTAGCTTGGAGAGGTCACAAAATGCATTAGATTCCTTTTAATTTCCATGCTTATCGCCTGAAAATTTGTACGAATCTTTCATGAAACAAATGCATTTTTTTAAATTATACGTACTTTTTTTATACAGAAACTACGCGTTACACTTTATGATGCTTGTGCGACCACAAAATATAATTGTAAACAAAGCATTCATTTTTTTATGCGTTCGAACAAATTTTCAGGCAGTATCAATAGAAATAACAAAAAAAAACTGGACCACCGTAGTGGAGCTTCTCCCTTGATTTTTTTGTCATTACACATATGCATGCTCACATTAGATATATTGAAAATTAAAAAGTGGAAGGTTAAAATAATATTTTCGTCCCATTTTATCATAACTTTTTATCTTGGCAGACTGCTTCTGCACATAAACACATTGACCAAGAAGTTTTCTGAAAATACCTAGACGAGACTCGATTAGCTGATGTCAGTGCCGATTTGGATGACGATATTTCGGTCAGTTCACAAAATAATTCAATTTATAGATATATGTGCTTAATTGAAAATATAGATATGTTATCATTCTGTTTATTTTCCTCATTAGGCTGCAGTGGGCGCTGTAAAAATACCAAATGTAAAGTTTGAAGACGTATTTTGCAAATGTTGGACAGGTCATAATAATTATCAGCTATTCATTGACAGTCGCTATACCAAAAGTAACACATGCTACCAGTGTTATGATGAAAACAAGAAAAATATTAAGGTAATTAAAAAAGACAACATTTTTTGTAATCTATTTTAAACACAATATGTGCTCTTTTCCAGTACACTTTTATGTATTTATTGGTTCAATATTAATCCCAAACAGTTAAGAAAAAATTTTTACATTGAATGTCAATAATAAAAGTATCGGACGCTGCTTAATCTTTTTAAAATATCGCGTTCTCGACAAAATGTGAATAAAAATTGCTGAATAGTAGCACTTAGATTTTTTTATTTAGCTTTATAAAACTCAATCCTATTAAATTAGAAAGGTCTATGCGTTTTTAATTCTTTATCCATATTCGATCCGAAGTAAAAAAGATTGTTGACATTGTAGTGTGTGAGCATAAATTTTTGAATCTTATAGCAATAACAAGCATACAATAAATATTTAAAAGATGTGCTTTATTTATACGAGAAAGTTTAATATAAATATGAAAAATTACTCTTTTTTGTTCAAAGACTGCTAAAAATTGCTGTACAAAACTCGTTGATGAACTAAAAAAAGAAGCAAAATCATATCTTGATCAGGCTAAGTCATGCATTGCAAAATGCGCTCACTCTCCAGCCGACTGCCAAAAGGAGATAAATGTACTAAGTGATACATCAAGAAGCAGATTAAAGATTCAGATATCGCAGAAAGTAAGAGAATTAAAAATCTGGATACTGAGGATAGTAAGACGGCCAGAAATGTATGAAGTACAACAGTGATTGTATTAAAATCAATTAACAATTTAATCAATTATATTCACGAAGTTGACCTTTCTTTCAATCTCCATCGGTTGAAAAAAGTACCCTGTTGCGTCAACTACGTCGACCGCAGAGTTTTTATATATGTAGAATTATAACCGAGGTGTCGTAAAATCTCTTGATTCTGAAGAATCTTCCATCATACCCGCAGTACAAATTTTTATAGAAATAAATATTAAATTTTATAACAAATTACTTTTTTGTCTATCACACATTAAAAATTTGCATTTTTAGCCCTCTTTAGAGAGATTTAAGGCCAGTTAGCAGCATTATTAATGCGCATGCGCAGTTTTATACACGTGCAGTGCTGCTGGTCAATCCGGCAGATTTAGACCCGGCGTGCGATAACGTAGAGCCGGCAGGTGATATCGGATATTAATAAAGTACCGGATATTAATAAAGTACCGGATATAAAGTTAGCAGCACTAGCGTACGTTCCAAAATTCAACTCATTTCATGTTGGTAGCACTTAAGTTGCTAACTTTACACACATATTGTTCAATATCGGCATCTGTACCAAAGGCCAATCTAATAGAATTTTTTCAAAAGTTATCGTGCTCACAGACAGACATGCATACAGAGAGCATATACAGACAGACATACATACAGACAGACACATTCGTACAAATATGTTTTTAGGGTTCAGGGGTCTCAAAACGTGGACATTTGACAAAAACTGGGGGGGGGGGTCAAATCTTACACAAATCTAATACCTTCTCATTATAGATTGAGAATGGAATGAAATAGAGACTATTAAAGTACATAATAATTCTGTGCGTTTCTAGGGTTGATTAATTTAATTTTTGCATTCTCATCAGAGAAGGTATTAGATTTGTGTAAAATTTGGCCCACCCCCCTCCGTTTTTGTATAATGTTCACGTTTTGAGACCCTCTTAACCCAAAAAACAGGTTTTCACGAATATGTCTCTCTGGATGTATGTTTGTATGTTTGTATGTATGTCCATCTCTGAGCACGATGACTTTCGAAAGAATTGACGTATTGGATTGGGCTTTGCTATATTCTTTGAGTGTGCTAAAATAAAGGTCAAGTTCGTTAGCCAGCCATTTTGTATTAAAATTCAAAAAGTGAGCACATTTTGACAATTTTTGAGACCACTTTTTCTTCAAAATAAAAAATTCTATGTACGGCTATAAGTAGAAATCAAAATGACGAACAATTTATCTTAATGACTTTTTCTGGTAAAAAAAAGTACCGGAGTTATAGCATTTTCAAAATCCAAAAAAACAAACGAAAATGAACATTTCAGGCCAAACAACACACGATATAAAAAAATGTCAGAAAAAGAAAAATGTTGCATTTTGAACACCCTACGAGATTATCACAACAACTTTTTGAATTCTTTCGAAAAATTAAAAATTTATACTTTGACCGCACCAAAAATGAAAAATAAAAATTCCATTCTGCGGTCAAACGATACAAGATACGACAAAAGATGAAATGACAAAATATGTGTACTCAGAAAATGTCTACAAATTTGCTATATAATACTTTTTGATAGGACGCGTAGTTTTTGTTTTATTTGTGAAAGACTGCATTAAAAACAGAAAAACTGCATTTCTAGACAACCAACACAAGATAAAAAAAGTAAAAAGACAACATTTGTTAACCAAAAAAAATTTTAAAATTTGTTATTATTTTTTTAAAGGATGCGTAGTTTTTGTTCTAATCGTGAAAAATAACATTAACAATGAAAAAAT
>JAUELO010042231.1:0-10330 GCA_032357855.1 Amphibolips quercusostensackenii | reverse complement strand
GATTGTGCTAAATACCGAGCGAATTTAAACGATATTCTTAGATATCACAGTACATCTGCAGAGGCTCCTGGCAGGAGAAAATCGTGCAGAAAAATACCAGCATTAAAGTATGTTCCAGAATCGAAATCAACTTCTCGTATATATTTAAAAAAAAATGCCCTATTGGCTTGTTCCAAATACCTATCGCTTTCAAACGATGTTTTTGGAACATCACGGAAATCAACAGTACATCTGCAGAGGCTCCTGGCAGGAGAAAAGCATTCAGAAAAATACCAGCAATAAAGTATGTTCCAAAATCGAATTCAACTTGTATTATATTCTTTTTAAAAAAAAATGCCGTATTGGCATGTTTTAAATACCGAACGGTTTTAAACGATGTTCTCGGAAAAATTCAAAAATCGACAGTACATCTGTAAAGGCTTCTGGCAGGATAAAATCATCCAGAAAAACACCAAGATTAAATTATGTTCCAAAATCAACTTCTCGTATATTCTTTTGTAAAAAAATGTCATATCGGATTGTGCTAAATACCGAGCGAATTTAAACGATATTCTTAGATATCACAGTACATCTGCAGAGGCTCCTGGCAGGAGCAAATAATTCAGAAAAATAGCAGTATGAAAGTATGTTTCGAAATGATTATTTGGTTAAAAATTTAATAATATTGTTGAAAATTTGTTTGGCTGAAAATAATATTTTTAAATAAAAATTAAAAAATTCTATTTTTAGTTGAAAATTTATCTTTTTTTTTAGTTAAAAATTGAACTACTTTGTTGAAAAAAAAATTTTTCTAGATAAAGATTCTTGATTTTATTTAAAAATGTTTCAGTTAAAAATTTAAATACTTTGTTGAAAAATCGTTGATTTTTGGTTGAAAATTGAATAATATTGTTGAAAATTTGTTTTTTGTTTGACTAAAAATCATATTCTTAACTGAAAATTAAACTGTTCTATTTCTAGCTGAAACTATTTTTTTCAGTTGGAAATTAAACTACTTCGTTAAAAAAAAAACACATTTTTCGAGTTAAAGATTCTGGATTTTATTTGGAAATGTTTTGGCTTAGATTTTAAATACTTTGTAAAGAATTGTTAATTTTTGGTTGAAAATTTAATAATATTGTTGAAAATTTGTTTTTTGTGTGGCCAAAGATAATATTTTGAACTGAAAATTGAACTATTCTATTATTAATTGAAAATTCATCTTTTTAAGTTGAAAATTATTTTTTTTATTTCAAAATTAATTTTCTATTTGAAAATTAATTTTTCATTCGAAAATTAATTTTTTATTTAAAAATTAATTTTTTGATTTGAAAATAACTTTTTATGTGAAAATGATTTTTTTATTTGAAAATTAATTTTTTATTTGAAAATAAATTCTTTATTTGAAAATTATACTATTCCATTTTTTGTTGATATTCAATCATTCATAGTTAAAAATTCCACTATTTTGTTGAAAATCCATATATTTTGTAAACATTTTATTTTACTCGTTGAAGATTAAACTATTCTGTTAAAAACTTTTTGTTTTTTTTTTAATTAAAAATCATTTTTTGCAACTGAAATTTCAACTATTTTATTTTTCTTTAAAGAAAGATTGTTTTTAGTAGCAAATTCAACTATTTGGTTGAAAATTCAACTACTTGATTGAAAAATGAACAATACTTAGTTTAAATTAATTGGATTATTTGAGGATGTAATTATTTTTTCAAAAATGCATTCTTTTGATCACAAATTAAGTTTTTGAATGTCAAATTCAATTATATATTTTATTTATTAAAAATACAACTGTTTCGTTAAAAAATGATTTGTTTTTGTAGAAAATTCTACTTTTTTTAATTCTTCTTTTTTTTGGTAAAATTCAACTGTTTTTAATTCAAAATTAAAATATTTTTTTAGTTGAAATATTAGCAATTAAATTTCCGTTGTAAATTTCTCTTTTTTGATGTAATTCAACTGTTTCTTATTTGAATAAAAATCCTTTTTGATTGAAAATTTATCATTTTTAGTTCTAAATTAAACTATTGATTAAAAATTAATTACTTCTTGAGCATATAATTATTTTAATAAAAATTCAACTGTTTTCTTGAAAGTCATCTATTTTTGGTCGAAATATTAACTTTTTTTGTTGAAAATTGGTCTTTTTGATGAAAATTCGTCCTGGATTAAAAACTCATATTTCTTTGTTGAAAATGCCATTTTTTTGGTTCAATTTTAATCTTTGTTTGCAAATTCTGGCATTTAGTTGAAAATGTTAAAAATTAATTTTTGTCGTTGAAATTTCATCTTTTTGAGTTGAAAATTCATCACTTCTGGTCAAAAATCCTCTTTTTCGAAAATTAAAATATATTTTTTTAAATGCAATATATTTCGACTTTAAATTTTAGGATTTGAAAATTAAACTCAATGTGATATCTACAATAATGCTATCAAATAGAATTTATCCCCCTGTTTTCCTAAAAAATCACCTTATTCCTCCGAGTTTTACGGTACACCGCACGGCCATTGATGGTTACCGCACGGCCATGGATAGTCACCGCACGGTCTTAGTTTTGTGTATATTTCTAAGGCAAGAGGCTTTACTTTGAATTCGATCGTCTAAATTGAAAATGCTGCACTTACGCAAGGCCGGAAGCCTTCCAAATTACATTAACGATACCGGTGTCAATCGCTTGTATCGTAATACGGAGGATTACGTTTAGTCAGCGCGCGGATTTCAGACCGCGTTTTCCTCAACACAGATGCGCCACTCGACTAAATATCAAATAGTCAGTTCCCGATTAAACCCTCAGGTAAAGTCATTATTATATTATTTATAGCATAAGGTAGAAATTTGTAGCGGTTAAATTTTTCAAACTTCTTTTCATCTATTAAAAACGTAATTTTTTCAACAATGATTTCTTTTTTCTTTTTAAAATAAAGTTTTATTTTAAAACAAATTCATTTCTTTAGTTGAAAATTTAATTACTTGGTTGGAAATTCATTTTTTTAGTTGAAAATTAATTTTTTTAAATGAGAATTAGACTATTTTATTTTTAATTGAAAATTCATCATTTTGTAATGGAAATTAAATTATTTGATTGGTAATTAAAATTTTTTCATTTGAAAATTCGCCTTGGTAGAAAAAAAAATTTTTTAGCTGAAAATTAAGCTTATCCAGGAAAAGATTCATAATTTTAGTAGAAAATTTATCGCCTTGTGGAAAAGTTAAACTATTTTGTTCAAAATTCGTTTTATTTTTTTAGTTGAAATGTAAATTTTTGATTTAAAATTTATCCTTTTTTGGTTGAAAATTCTACTATTTGGATAAAAATTCATATAATTTGTTGGAAATTTGCCTTTTTGATAAATAATGAATCTGTTTCGTTAAAAATTAATTTGGTTTTTAATTGAATCAAAATATCATCAAAGAATTCCTTTGATTGACTTTTAATTCAACTTCAAGGCTGTGTTCTGGAAGCAATCAACAGTGCTCTAACCGCTATCCATTAACGATTCATTTATTATTGCAGTAATAATTCTTGTTAAATACCACGTGGTAAATTTTACCCTCTTGGCATTTTTTTATTGTGTATTATATTTTTTAAAAATGTATTTTTACTTTGCAACTAACAGGAAAAATCATTTAGTTCGGTTTTACTTAGGCCTTTTAGGTAATGTAAAACAATTAGTTTTAACTTAATAAATTTGCCAATCAACCAAATAGCCTAACTTTGAGACCTAAAATTTTATGACCTTTAAATGGTTCCGTTTAATATTTAAAGATACCGGTAAAAAATTAATCTCTGTGGGTCCTGTGAAACACCTTTGTTTTCTACCCTTTGATAAAAAAATATTAAGAAAAAAACTCTTAAAATGCCTAACTTCGAAACCTAAAATTTTTAGACTTAAAATGGTTTTATTTTATATTAATTAAAGATACCTGAAAAAGTTTTATCTTCCTAACTCCTGTGAAACACTTCCGTTTTCTACCCTTAAGATATGAAAAAATCGAACAAAAATTTTAAATGACCTAATTTCGAAACCTAAAATATTAAGGTTCAGAATGATTCCATTTAATATTAAATGTTCCTCGGAAAAATTTAATCGCTTTAGCTCCTCTGAAACATTCTCGTTTTCTACCCCTTGATATAAAAATATTAAAAAACAAATTCTAATAATACCAAATTCGAAACCTTAAATTTTAAGGCTAAAAATAGTTTCATTTAATATTCAATGGTACTAGGAAAAGTTTACTTTTTTCAGCTCCTCTGAAACACCTTCTTTTTTAACCCTTTGATGTAAAAAAGTCGAGTATAAAAATCCTAAAAATTCCTAACTTCGAAACCTAAAATTTTTAGACTTAAAATGGTTTTATTTTATATTAATTGAGGATACCCGAAAAAGTTTCATCTCCCCAACTTCTGTAAAACACTGCCGCTTTCTACCCTTAAGATATGAAAAAATCGAAAAAAAAATTTAAATTACCTAATTTCGAAACCTAAAATCTTAAGGTTCAGAATGATTCCATTTAATATTCAATGTTTCCCGGAAAAATTTAATCGCTCTACCTTCTCTGAAACACCCTTGTTTTCTGCCCCTTGATATCAAAATTTTAAAAAACCAATTCTAACAATTTCTTACTTCGAAACCTTAAATTTTAAGGCTCAAAATAGTTCCATTTAATATTCAATGGTACCAGAAAAAGTTTAATTTTTCCAGCTCCTCTAAAACACCTTCGTTTTTAACCCTTTGATATAAAAAAGTCAAGTATAAAAATTAAATTCTTAATTTCGAAACGTAAAATTTTTGGCTTAAAATGGTTTTATTTAATATTTGAGGTTACCCGGAAAAGTTTAATCTCTCCAGCTCCTCTGAATCACCCTCGTTTTCTACCATTTAATATACAAATATTGAGAAAAAATGTTTTTAATAATGCCTAACTTCGAACCCTGTAATTTTTAGGCTTAAAATATTTCCATTCAATAATTAAAGATACCCGGAAAAGTTTAATCTTCCCAGCTCCTGTGAAACATTCCCGTTTTGCAACCTTCGATGTTAAAAAAGGGAGAAAAAAATTCTTAAAAAGCCTAACTTCAAAACCTAAAATTTTGAACTTGAGTGTAATCGAAAAAGCAGAAAATTCTGACATAGGCTGTAATCGGTAAGAGTTGAAGAATGTACAACCAACGAGCTACCAGCGATACAGACTGGATTTTTCAGGTTCAAGGTCACTGTGAGAACCCAACTGGGAGGCTTTACTTTTGTCGCGTGGAGAGAGTGGTCGATGGAAGTTGGAAGGGGTGACAGTGGCACAGCTGTTGAACGCTCACATCATTCTTTGCTCTGCTGATATTTCAGCTTTACCTATACGTCCACATCAGCTCGATAAGCATGACCCTGGCCATTCTATTGTCCTTTTATTAACAGTTGACACCCCCGCATTATCACTGAGCAGCTCGGATTTCCAGAATCCACCACGTGTGTTCTGATGAAGATCATTTTCCATTTTCATCAATTGTCAGTTTTCCCGTCACTTAAAGCTTTCACTTCTGCCCCATCCACACCCCTAACTTTACTATTGACAACTCTCTGATCAGAGTCGAATTTTTGTCTCAGACTCAAATTTCCCGCCCTTTTTGATTTTTTTATTACTATATTCTTACTTCCCCATCTCACATTCCCCTCGACTCCATCACTTCCGCCTATCCTACTTTCCTTGCTCTCACCCCTACTTATTATCCACTACCCTATAGTATTATCCCCTTCCCTAATTACCCTCCCATACCCCTTAATCCACTCACTGCTAAACCCTCCTTCTACTTCTCCTCCCCTCATCTGACAAACTTTTATTGCACTCTCTCACTTCCTCATCTCACATCCCCCTCGCATCCTCTCTTGATCATTCACCCTATTCTACTTCCCCTCTTACATACCCTACTTTCCGCCTCTACCCATCCTTACTTTTCCTACACTCCTCTCTCTTGTATCTACTCGTATCCTATCATATCCGATCCTACATTATCAAATATTATCCTATCGTTACATCGCTTCTTCTCTCTTGTCCTACTTTCCTCTATCTGTATTCCCCAACACCCTAATTCCCTCTCCTGCTTTCTCTCCTCTCACAACTCCTTCTCATCGCTTGGCCTGTTCACATCTCTCTCTACTACCCATTCCCTCCTTCTATCCCCTTCCTTACTTGCCCTTCCCTCCCCTCTCCCTACTTTAACCCTTCCTCTCCTCTCACATCCCGTACATTGTCTTTCCACCCCTGCTCTAAAAAATAATTCTAAACCGTCGTGATCTCCCGGAAAATTTGCTCCCCTTAATTCAATTTTTTATTAATAGTTTTTTTGGAATTCAAAATTGACAAGCGAAAAAAAAGACAGTAAAACTGAAGACATACTTGTTCCGTAATAATAACAAAAATCTGAACCGCCAAGATGAGGGGAAACAAAAAGAAGGGAAGTTAAGGAAATGATTGGTGAGTAGCAGAGGGGAACTTAAGGCTGTTTTAAGTTGGTTTAAGTTGGTGAAAAGATAGAGCAAAGGGTGAAGTGAGTGGTGCAAAGTGAGGGCAATAAGGAGAAGGAAGCTCGGGGGAAATGATAGGAGAGGAAAAGAGTAGGGGAAATAAGTGTAGTAGTGTAAATAAGGAAGAGTAGAGCAGGGGAATTGAGAGTAGAGGAAATGAAGATAAGTGGTGAGAAATGAGAAGTGGGGAGTAGGGCAAATTATGGAGAAGAAGTAGGAGAAGTAAGTGTATGTGAGAGGAAGCAGGGGAAATTATTAGAAATGAGAGTAAGTAGAGGAAGAGAAGAGAGGGCTGGGAAACGGAAGTAGGGAAAGGGGAGGGTTATCTAGGGAGGCGTGCAGAAGGGTGAAATGAGTGGTGGGAATTGAAGGAAATGGCGGGAATGGAAGTACGGAAAATAAGTAGAGGAAAAGTATGGCAAATAGGGGAAAATGAGAGGAGGGAAGAAGATTAGAGGAAATGAGTGGGGAAGTAGTGGAAATGAGAGAAGGGTGAGTAGGGGAAGTAAGAGGTGGGGGAAGTGAGAGAAGAGGGAATGAGGATAAGTGAGGACAAATCAGTGGAGGGGGAGTAAGGAAAATATAAATGAGGGTGAGTAGGAAATGAAAACCGAGAGCTGGGAAACGGAAGTAGGGGTGTTGGAGTGTTATCTGGGGTAGCGAGGAGAGGGGAAAGTAGTGGAAAAGAAGTTGTAGAAGGGGGTTGAAAATTTGTCTTTTTGGGCAGAAAATTAATTTTTTGGGTTGAAAATGCATCATTTTAGTTGAAACTTTATCTTTTCAACTGGAAATTCTAAATTTGGTCTTTTTTGATAGAAAATTAATCTTCTTAGTTAAAAACTTACCTGTTTGATTAAAAATTTATTTTATTGGGTTGGAAAATTATATTTGGTTGAAAATGTATTTCACTTGGTGAAAAATTTATTTTTTTATTCAAAATTTAACTGTTCTATTTTAAGTCAAAAATTCCTTTCTTTGGTTGATTATTGGCTTTTTTTATTGATTTTTTTTCTAACTGAAAATTTATTTATTTTATGTTTAGTGAAATAATTTTTTTCTTTAATTTAAAATTGATGTATTTTTTTGCAAATTTATTGCTTTTTTGGTTGATAATAATCTTTTGGGTTCAAAATTTAACACTTTGGTTAAAAATTCAGTTTTTCGATGGAAGATTCATCATTCTAGGTAAAAATTAATTTTTTTAACAAAAAATTTAATTATTTTATTTTTGTGGGATTTTGGTCTTTTTTATAGAAATGTAATCTTCTTGGTTGATAATTCATCTGTTTGGTTGAACATTTAACTATTATATTGAAAATTCATTTTATTTGGTTGAAAATTTATTTCCACACTGAAAATTTAACTGCTCTTTTTTTTCTTTAAAAATTAATTTCTTTGTTTAACAATTCGTTTTTTTGTTTGAACATTTTTCAATTGAACTATTCTTTATTTGGTTGAAAAATTTATTTATTCAGTTGAAGATTTATCATTTTAATCAACAATTCATTTCTTTAGTTGAAAATTCAGCTATTCCATTTTTTGCGGAAATTTTAACTTTTTTGATAGAAATTTAATCTTCTTGGTTGAAAATTTAACTATTTGGTTGAAATTTTATTTCATTTAGTTGAAAATTTATTTCCTCAACTGATAATTCATTTTCTTTACTAAAAATTTTATTATTCTATTTTTGTTTAAAAATTAATTCATTTGGTTAAATATTCCTTTTTTTATTGAAGTTTTGTTTTTTTCATCTAAAAATATTACTGTTCTATTTTTAGGTAGAAAATTAATTTTTTCATAATTTATCTGTAAGGTTGAAGATGTATTTTATTTGATTGAAAGTTCTTTTTTTTACGGAAAATTTAACTTTTCTATTTTTTGTTAAAAATTAATTTCTTTGGTTAGATAGTCCTTTTTTTGTTGATTTCTTTTTTTTTTGGTTGAAGATTTATCATTTGAGTCAAAAATTTATGTAGGTGACCGGCAATTTACCTATTGCATTTTTTGTAGAAATTTTGACTTTTTTTAACAGAAATTTAAACTTTTTAGTTGAAAATTGGATAATTTGCTTGAAAATTCATTTAATTTGGTTAAAAATTTGTTTCTTACTAAAAATTTAATTGTTCTATTTTTAGGTAAAAATTAATTTCTTTTTTTTTGTTTAAATTTTTTTCCATCTAAAAATGTTACTATTCTATTATTCGGTAGAAAATTATTCTTTTGGGTTGAAAATTCAACTATTTGCTTAAAAATTAATTTTTTCGCTTGAAGATTCATCGTTTTAGTTAAAAATTAATTTCTTTAACTGAAAATATAACTTTTCCCTCTTTTGGCGAAATTTATTCTATTTTTTTCAAAATTCATTTTTTTACTGAAAATTGAACTGTTCTATTTTTGGTTAAAAATTAATTTTTTGGTTAAATTTTTGTTTTTTGTTTTTGGTTGAAAATTTATTTTTCTATATGATCCAAAATATAAATATTTTAAGTTTGTTTGAAATTCATCTTTTTTAGTTGAAAATTCAGGGATGGCTGAATAATCTCAAAAAATAAAATTCCCGACACTGTGAAATTCCTGAATTATAAATTACCCGAATAATTAAATTCCCCAATTGAAAAATTCCCAAAAGATAAAAGTTCTGAATTATGAAATACCTGAATTGAAAAATTCCCAAACAATAAAATCCCGAATTGGAAAATTCCTGAATGATAAAATTGCCAAGTAATAAAATATCCGAATTGGAAAATTCCGGAATAATGTAATCCCCAATAATGAAATTTCCGAATAATTGAATTCCCGAATAATTAAATTCCTAAATTAGAAAACTCCCGAATAATAAAATTCTCAAATAATAAAATTCCCAAATATTAAAATCACCGAATCGGAAAATTCATAAGTAATCAAATTCCCTGATAATAACATTCCTGAATTCTAAAATTGTCGAATAATTAAATTTCCGACTTAGAAAATTCAGGAATAATAAGGTCCCAAATAATAAAATCCCGAATTGAAAAATTCCCGAATGATAAAATTTACAAATAATAAAATCCCGCAATTGTAAAATTTTTGGATAATAAAATTCCTAAATAATTGAATGTCCCAATTGTAAAATTCCCGAATAATGAAATTCCTGAATTGAAAATTTCCCGAATAATTGAATTTCGCAATGGGAAAATTCCCGAATAATAAAATTCCTGACTTATGAAATACCCGAATCCGAAAATTCCATAATAATAAACTCTCAAATTAAAAAATTTCCGAATGATAGAATTCCCAAATGATAAAATCCACTGAGTGAAACATTTTGGAATGATAAAATTTCCAATCATGAAATTCCCAAATAATAGCATTCCCGAATTGTAAAATTTCTGAATAATAAAATTCCCGAATAAAAAAATCCCTAATTGGAAAATTCCCGAATGATTAAATTTTCAAATAATAAATTTCACGAAGTGAAACATTTCGGAATATTGAATTTCCCAATCATAAAATTTCCGAATAATAGAAATTCTAAATTGTAAAATTTTCGAATAATAAAATTCCGGAATAAAAAAATCCCGAATTGGAAAATTCCCGGAAGATAAAATTCCCAAAAAATAAAATCCCGGAATTGGAAAATTCGCAAGGAATTAAATTTTTGAATTGGAAAATTTCCGTATAATAAAATTCCTGGATTATAAATTTCCGGAATAATTAAATTCCCAAATAATAAAATCCCCAAATAATAAAATCCCGAATTGAAAAATTGCCGAATAATAAAATTCCCAAATAATAAAATCCCCAAATTGAAAAATTCCTGAATAATAAAATTCTCAAA
>JAUELO010042224.1:0-10332 GCA_032357855.1 Amphibolips quercusostensackenii | reverse complement strand
CATTTTTTGCAAAATTTTTCATTAATACATTATTCAGTTTTTCCTAAACATAGAAAGAATGAGGTTCGTTAATACTCTGGTCTTCACCTTGGCAATCATCTTCAATATTATCGGTAAATATAATAGTTTAATGATATACCTATCCTTTATGAATTGTTTCACTTTTTAAAAATTCTGGTTAAGCAAACATAGTACTGTTCTGTGAAAAAATGTTCAGATTCATGTTTATTTTCTTAGCATTTGTATTTTCTCGTCCTCATAATGTTCTTTTTCAAATTATTTCTTTTCATCTACCAAAATAAATAATTATTGAACGTTATTTCTGCAATCCTGATGTACTACTCTATATTCGGGCTGAAAATTAATTCATTGATTCACTCCTATCAACTTTCATATGCAATAGATACATTTTCCTGTAGCGAAACTACTTCTAGACCACTTTTAGAAGCATCTACACACTAAGGCACAGGTTTACTAACATTATATTAATGATTGATTTTTGAATCTGCGATTCGAATTTCACTAATAGTTTAGTCTTTGATCAGACTGTTTGTAAATGAAATTTGAAAAAGCGATGCGGCGTGAAGAGTTGCTAACAGCTGTTGCAAAATGACGCTTCACCGACTGGACATATGTGCGACGTCAACAGCAGACGCATAAGCAGTTTGCTCTTAAGGACAATTATTCTTGGTCGTAAAAAGTCTTAAAATTTCATTTCTGTGTTTTTTCATATTCAAATTTTAAATATGATGATTTTTTTTTACTAAATGGGAATTGCAAATATTTTACAAGGGGAACATACACCTATTAGAAATTTCTTTGCGGAATCATACTTAGGCTGGCAATGGGCCATAAGCTAAATAAGATCCGAATCGTTCCTGACTAAAAATTTTTTTTATTCTGAACCAGGCCCAAAACTAAATTCTGGATAAAATACAGGTTGCAGGTAATCGTTCAAGCAGTATAATAGTCAGATGATTACTCTCAGCTAAGGTAACCATTTCGTAGGTAGAGGCCTATAACGTGCTAACTCTAGCCGTAAATATCTGCCATTCATCATGATAGGTTTACCCCAGTCGCAGTTACCCTGCTTGCGGTTGTCCCACTTTGCACATTACCTGCAACCTTTCTTACTCCTAGGTTTTCTTGTGGTTGGTCCAGTAAGAATCTGACCCCTTATAAAAAAGAACAGTTGTGTAAAATTTGTTGCATATAATATGTCAATGGTTTCAAATTTCCAGTCATGACGTCGAACAACCTGGTGATTCAATTACATACGTCCGTCATAATTATTTTTTCTTATCATTTTTTTTAAAGTCAAAAAAAGGTCCTAAAAAATGGTCTGTAGACGAATTAAAGTTGTCTCGATTTCACGTAAATTAAAATTAAGAAAATGGTCTAACTCCGACAGGTTAAAAGTTATGACTCGCGAAAGTTAAACTTCTTTCCCCGATATCGCTATGATTTAAATTTTTAATCAGTAGTTAAATTGCAATGCACCGCAAGATAAACTTATTTACAAAGAAAAAAATTCAGATAAAGCTTTTTATAAGACTATTTTAAAAAAGAAGGAACATGAGCAAACAGCGCTGAACTATTTGACTAAATCTGTGTTTTCTGTTCAACAAATGATATTGAATTTTGCATTGCATTTTCTTTTCTTATTTATCTACATTACATCGTGCTTATTATTGTAGAATTTTTGTATTTTATGATGACTTGGTATTAAAAATTGTGAATTGCACAGCGCTGTAGACATATGTAAAGGATTGGTATTGTTCTCACTTCTCTTGGAGTATTGTTCTTATTGTTCTCATGAAAGATTGGTTTGTTGAAATTATATTATATATATAGTTTTATATATTATTATAGCACAAACTATTCATTTCGCTTTTAATAATAAGCGAAAAGAATAGTTTGTGCTTGTTGATACTTTTTCTAGTTCCGTGTGCTCTGGGGCTAATGGCGTTGGCCCTTGTGTGTATATTTGGACAAGGTGGTTTGTTTGTTTGTTTATGAATCCAGCTAGCAGTTAGATGCTAGATCCCGAATTACTCCACTAAAATAAAAAGACCACTTAAATACGCTGTGTAATGCGTAATCAAGAATGAAGGTGTCTGCAATAAATTAAATAAATTTAATTATTCTTATCGCTAATAATACTGCACTTGCCTGTCCGTAATTCGTAAACATTGTCCAAAACTTTTCTCATGCTTAGTCGTCTATTTTTTTGATTAAACCATCGTCTAAAATATTTGTTTACGTGAATTTGTGATTTCTAAATTGTTGTCCCATAATACCGCGTGCTAGTGTGTTTAGAACTATTGATTTTTCTGCAGGAAACATAATGTGGTCCCGTAAATAATCTAAATCGTTCCGAGAGTAAATACCGCTGGTGGACAGAGAGGAAGGGTTTGTGTACTTCCCGGTTTTTTTGTGTCAAATTTCATTATGGCAGGGTCGATTGCATTAACTTAAGGGTAAAATTTGAAACCGTTTTTTATCTGGAAAATATATAGAAGGTAGAGAAGGGTTGCAATATGTTTAAGTGCCCACTGTTATCAACATATGAGTGCATGGTGTTAGAAAAGTAGTATGATTTTCTTTCGATACTAAAAGTTGTAGATAGCATTTATCTGCTTGACTTTGTTTTACCTCTAGAGGTTAGCATTTCATAATTTAAACTACTTCACCAGCTTTTGTCAAAATGTACTATGGGCCTTTTTTTTAAGTCACAGAAAAATGTATCGGGTGGTGTTGTGGCTAAAATAAGTGAATTTTTAAGGATTTGTTATTTTAGGTGGCAGGTTTAAACTCCTACATCGTTACATAATATAATTCTTTTATTTCTGTCCTGACATGTCTTTTTACATATATGAATTTTGAAATTACATATGTAAATATCTACATGTTTTGTACAAGAGGTTTTTTATTTTCCCAAACATGTATTTCCTAGTTTAGTACTATTATAGGTAGTTCGGGATGTTTATTTCGAATAAATATAAGTTAGCATAGTGCTTCTTTTCATTTTCCTATTAGCACACTGCTTATGTTTTGGGTTGTTAGGGAGTAAAATGTTTTTTAATTTTTTGTATTGTTGTTAATTGCTCTATTTGCCATTGCTTCGTATAATACCTTATGTTTTTAAATGTTACTTATATCATTTGGTCATAGATCCCAAAAAGTGTGTCCTCCGTCTATGTCCATATTATGTTTTTCTGTAAGCATATAGATGACTCCCGACTGTAGGTATATTTTTTCTGTTTTTACATTGACTGTTGCGTAGTGCTCTAACAACATCATTTTCACTGTAGCCTGTACAATGACGTGCTCTCAGGTTGCAAAAGGGTAGGAGTATTGTGTATCCAAAAAAGGGTAACGTTATAAACAAATTAATAAAACAAACCTATTTTTCAGGATTGGTAATTTTTAGCTCATTCAAATCCAGAGTTTGGGCTTAACTATAAGAGTGATTCATGTTTAAATACGATTAAATGCAAATTTAATACAGAAAAGAATCTTTAGAAGGACATTCTTAGGTGATATCGTAAATAAAAATTGAGACTGTTCGTTTTGAAATAGCGAGACCTTTTATTTGTTTATAAAAATTGTATAAGGGGTTAAAAATTCACATAAATTATATAAAAATATTTAAAAAATTATTGTAAAAGGTAGATAAACTCAAGAAGAAACGATTTATCCTATGATACTCATAATCTCATGAGGAATTACGCAAAAACAGTGATTTAAACAAATAAACTTTACACGTCAACAATCTGTAAGTTTTCCTAATCCTTAAAATGTTTGAAATAGTTAAATATCTATAGAAATCATTTGTGATGCTTAAAAAATAAAATAAGTTGAATTTATTCCTTGAATTCTTTAAAAATCCTCTGCAATTTGTAAAATCTTATGCTTGGCGGAAATACAAAGTACTTAAAAAATTGTTATCCTCTCTTTTTTATTGCAGAGCTAGGTTCGCAATTTGAGTGTTTACCTAATGGCGAACCTATTCCTGGTGTTCATCGTGACGGACTTTGTTCTTCTTTTTTTTCTTCTTTAGAAAATCATTTACCTGAGAGGTATCTTTCTCCTGCCGAGCCTACTCTTCGGGTCAGGACTAGATCTCCTCCTGCTAGGAATCTTCCTGCAAAGAGTGATCCTCCTGCCAGGTCTGTGGATTCTTCTATAAGGCTTCCTTCTCCTGACGGAAACGGATGCGGACTTGAACAACTTAAATTTATTCGACTTATTCCCAAAATTGATATGCGCCGGCAATATGAACTCCGAAGATACACTTTTGCTGCTGATAAATTAATTAAAATAAAAACAGGACTTACTACGTATGGGCCTGTGCGAAACGAACAACAAATTGTACTCGCAACATCCAATGGTGACGTCTTTGCCGTATTAGACACTCATAATATTCTAGCGGGAATATATAAAAATATTAATGGCAGCCTAAAACGTGTTAAAATTAACATGAACAACCACACGATTATGTCATTAAGCCAAAAAGAAAAAGCTGAAATTTTAGTAGGTGCCCGCTACTCAATCAGGAGTAGTTTCATAGTGCGTAATGTAAACCTCCATATAGACAACAATCTTCGACCTGATTCATTTAATTAATAAAATGTAAAACTATAAAATATATTTTTTGTGATACGAAGTAGGACCCAAGTTTTACGTATAACTAGCTTTTTTCCGCCAATGCTACAGCTAGTCTTCTTTCGAAAACCGACAGTAAAAACTTTATTTTCATTCCCTCACGACAATATTATAGAAAAAAATCATGCTACCGCACATTGCACAGTAGAACAGAAACTTTTTTAGATCCCTGATTTTTTGAATGATGTTTAAAGACCCGAATTCAAGGCAACAAATCTAAAATGGCAGACAAAGATTTCAACAATTTTTTATATTTTTTTTTTTTTAACAGGAGTTTGCTTAACAGCTGTACGTCAACGCACTCGAAATTGATCTTGTTACAAAGTACAGACATGTACCAGTAGAATCTCTATGCTTACCAAATAAAATGATAAGAAAGGGTTAAAATAATCGACTTTGGAATTAATTATTTTTGCAAAACTAAATTTCATTTGATAAAACAAGCAATTGGATCATAGTATTTGTATGCAAATTATTAAATGCTGTCTTAAAAACATACTTGCATTTCTGAAAAATTGTTTTATACAAGACCAAAGCCTAATAAATATTTTCAGATGGGCATATCTCATAGTACTCATGTTACCTCATCTTATCTGACATCCCCAGCTAACGCAGTTACTAGGTTGACTAGTCACATGCTTGTTACAAAATTCAGAAAACAACTCACTAGTGACTTCCCTGGTAGTCACCTACTGACAATATATATTTCCTTCTCAAAGCAGCAACATGTTACAAGAGAAAAATATAACAATATCCCGTCAGAGTAGGCACATACTTGTAACAAAGTGATGTTTGGAAAAGCTATTATGTCTACAGTTTTTCTTCTAGTACTTAAAAGTGTTTCTTAAATTTTTAATCCAAAAAATTTCAATTCTCTATTTTGATGATTGGAAAGTGACCGATTTTGTCATAACGGACATCAGCAACTGGATGTTTTGCTCTTTTACCAACTTTTAGGCTACCGGGTGGTTGATCTTCTTGTGGAGTTGTTGGATGCGGTGTTATTACACAGCGTTATTGGACGCAGTGTTATTGAACGCAGTATTGTTGAACGCAGTATATTTGGCAGACTGCTCGGACAACCGAGCATGCGTCGATACAAAATATAGGCATTCGTTGTTGCCGTATCAATAGAATGATAAAATAGCCGAGTCATTGCATCGCGTGTCTTTGCTTGAACATGGTAACGGCATATAAATCCATCCATCAAATCTACGCCACCCATATGGCTGTTGTATTCGCGCATGATTTGTGCACAATCGAATTTGACATGTTTCTTTGCTTTTCGATCATAATGTCATGCGTTAGCTACTTGCACTTTTGGTTTCATTCTTGCAAATGGCTCAATACCATCGTGAGTTAAAGCTAACCGCACACACTTAGCGTCTTGACACAAGTCATTGCTGATTTTAATACCAAAGGCAGAGTACAACAATTCAGTCGAGAAACCTCTTGTTTCGTTTTTCATGGCATTATCGTCAAGAAGATTGCAATTTGAAATTCGGTTGACTTGAACTGTACCCAAACCATATATTCCTCTTGTACGCAAATAAACTAACAATTGCAGCGACGTATAAAAATTGTTGAAATATACGATATAGTGCACAAAATTGTTTAGTGCATGTGTCAAAAGCAAAACAACATTCGAAGTTGCACCCAGATCTGGTGTGCCAGGTAAAATGACGTTATTACCTGCACCGTTTTGAACTTCAAAGCGATAGGCAAAGCTAAAAGAATCACATGAAACAAACAATTTGATTCCCTATTTGTGTGGCTTATTCGGAATGTACTGTCGAAGATGATGACACATGTTTCTGCTGCACATTTGCTTATCGACGCATAGTCAAGCATTTTATGGCAACAAATTAATTAATTGTTGAGTTCATTGGCCAAACTTCGTATGTGAAACAATGAATCGTAACCGGGTTTCCCTTTCCGTATTCGTTGTCTCTCATTTCGGAACGATAACTATTTATTTACTTTCAAGAACTGTCTAAATTTGGATAACAATAAACCGACATGTACAGCAAAATTCCAATGTAATGATAGATTGCATCAACGTCAAAATTGAAATGGGTGTTGATGTTTTTGGTTCTTGCTGCTCGATTAGTTTTTGTGTCAATTATTCGCATTATTTTAGTTAAAAAGAAATAATAACAAATTTCCACTAGAGCTTGCAGCTCTTTGGTTTCGGATGGCAGCGAAGTTTCTTCCCGGAAAGCTGCTTTATTCACATGTAGTTTCATCGATCGTTGCCGCCAAGTTATTTTCAAAAAATTTGTTGCATCCGTCTTTATTGATTCAATACCTGTAAAGCAATTAGTTATTGTGTAAAACAATTTAGTTGAACAATTTCAATCAGAAATGAGTAATTTTAAATTGTTACTTTCACCAATAACACCCCAAGCAGAAGGCACATTTTTTGGACCAGTTATTTCCATCAATAGCAATTGTGCGCGCGGTCTTTTCGCTGGGTTTTTTCTGAAGATAATGCGATTGGTTACTCAAACACTTGTTCAGCAATGGTTGTCGTTACTGCTCCTTCGGCTAAAACATTTTCGTTTTCTAAGACGATTTTATCCGGCGCATAGTTTAGATCATTGTGTATATCGTCACTACTATAATCGCCTTCTTCGTCTCTTACCAACGAATTGATAAATTCAATCAACTAGTCTAACGATTCCTATTAATGAAATAGATGAAACGGTGATGAAAAATAATAAATAATATAACAGAGGGCGACGAACAGTGAAATAGAAGGGGACGATAAATTCACACCAGAACCCGCAACAGTGCCCTAAGGCACTGTTCTGGTAGACAAATTGCACGTACGAAAAATTCACTTGCTCACAGTCTGACTTCTTACACAAAACAGTTAACAGCAACGAAACGAAACGTCAGAATGTGTTCGCACCTACGAGAAAATCTTAACTGAATATATTACCTAAGGCACTGTTATCAGTTTAAATAACAATATATTTGTTGTATTGTTTACAAAATGGGTAGAAATCATTCCAATCAAAAAGTCAAATGGCCCATCAATTAAGAGCTATCTGACAATGATACCGATACAATTTTCTCTAAATACGAGTAAACTCAGATAAAAAAAATTTTACTTCTGCTGTTCTAAATTTTGATAGAAAATTAGAACCACTAAAAGCTTAAAGAAAAGACTTGAAAAATTCTCACGAAATAGAATTCAAAGAGACAGACAAATAGACTGATAAGTTGTGCAAATTACAAATAATTGAGAAAGAAGTACAGAAAAATCTATATGAAGCGAATGACAAAGAAGCGATTTAGTTGAATTTGCGAAGAATAAATTTTGAGCTTGAGATAGAAAAATTAATTTACAAAAGAGATAACCTATCTAATAAAGACGCCAAAATAGCGTGAAAACCTAATAAAGATTTTTCAGTTTCTCATAAAATTATTGAAATAATACCACTGAATGTATATGAGCTAGGTAAAATTCGTGAAAAATCAGAGATTTTGGAAAGGCAGGAAGATCGTAAGAAAGAGGAAGAAAGTATGGCATTTAAAGTTGAAGAAGACGTATAAAATACCATAAGAAAAAACAGAAAGAAGATGGAGAAAGATTTCAAAAATTTAAGAATCGACATATTGGAGGGACCAAGAGCAGTACAGTTGAAAGCAAAACATTTCAAGAAAAATAGGATAGAATCTTTTAATCTAAAAAAAAATGTTGAAACTTTTAAAAGAAGGTGATAGAAGCAAGGAAGAAGAGCAGAAAAAGAAGAAAGAAAAAGAAGCAAAAATTAGGAAAATTCTCAACCTTCTGGAAGAAGATGAGAGACGTAAGAAAGAAACGAAGATTAAGGATGGAGAGGTGTAGAAAATAAGAAAAAGAGGAAAAAGAAGATAAAAATTCTGGAATTTTTAAAAGAAAGTGACAAAAATGCAGAAGAAACAAAAATCAAAAAAGAAGAAGCGAAGATTAAGAAATAGAGGAAGAGAAAATACAGAAAGAAGAGGAGGTGAAGATGAAGTCTAGAGAGGAGACTTCGAAAAAAGAATGGTTGGCAAAAAATGAGAAGGTAATTGACAGTCACATAGCACCAAATAGGGATAAAAAAAGATCTGAAAAGGCAAAGAAGGAAAAAATTTAGTTTTAATATTCTGAGATATTAAAATTGTCAGCCGTGATATCGAATAAAAAGAAAATAAGGATGGAGTAGAGGAAAACAATAACAAAGAAAACATTAGACCAGAAATAAAGAATATTAAAGTTGAAGCAGATCTAGGCTCAGAGGATGAAAACCTGTTAATCCTAGACATGGACAAATAGGAACTCTTGCTGAGCCCAGAAAAAGGTCTTTTAGGGTATGTACCTATCGCACACTGGGGGGGGGACAACGTGAAGTTACAGTAGGGGTCTTTCTCCTTCCGGGACTGACCTAGTTCGGAAGGGGTAAGACCCGAATTTTGTCAATCGGGGTCGACAAACCCCAAAACGAAATTAGAAGGTCTTCGAAAACTATTCGTCAGTTCTCTGCTACTAAGCTATCGGACAAGTGAACGTGATAAACTTACTCCGCCATAAAAGTGCTGTTCATGGATACGACACATCTGTAAGTGGTTAATAAACCCAAATATTACCTTACCACGGACTTATTATTGACTTGACTTCTTCTCAGCGTCCTCACTCCCACAATTCTCAAAATTTGTGCTCAATTTCCGGGCACTAAGCCACAACACCGAACGACAGTCCCCACATAGCCTTAACGCACGGAGGTCGCTAAATCTTTTTCGAGTCTATTTAAAGTCGAATAGTGACCTCCAAGTCTAGTCCCCTTAACATGTATCATCCACGTACCTGTTTTTGCGATCAAAGACTACTCTCATACCTCTTTAATCCGTTGGGACACATTCTATCGTCAGACCAGGCCTAGCAAGTCTCACGAGCAGCGAAATGATGGTCCTTACGATGACCCTATGATGGACTGGATATATGCCATCTGGACCAGACGACTTGTAAGGACTGAAATATTTAAGGGCCTATCCGACCCTGGAGGAGGTAACAATCTCGTGTGCTAGTCTAGCCGCATCTGCTCTTCTCTCTATATCTGTGCAAAATTTGGTACAGCTTTTAACTGCAATTTACGTAATGACCCCTGTGTTCATCCCTAATCGTCGTAAACAAGGTCCATAGTTCATCCGTTCTGCCAGTTATAGTACTTTTAAACCTCTTTCTGGCTTCACTACGAAGCTCTTTGAGTTTCCTGTTCTACCAGCGTTTCTATCCAGCCTTTTGGACTATTATGGGTTGACAATTAATTTTTTTTAGTAAATTTGATGCCTCCATAAAAATCATGGCTGCCATCTTCAGGGTGTCCATGACTCTAATCGACCTAAACACCTCTAAGAGTGCACTCCTTAGCTCTGAGGAATACTAAATCCAGTATGTTCTTCTTGGATTTCTAAACCACCAAGGGCTCGCGAGTACGTGATATCCGTGTTGCCTAACAATGTATGGTGGGAGTTAGCATCGTACCCCAGAAGCAGGGGAAGACTCCTTACCTTGCAGTATTCCACCAGTATACGTACCTCCTCTGGTCGGTTTATATTGCTGTCATATGTAAAGTAGGCTGCTTCTATGACTAGCTGCCCAATTTCTCCAAGATGTGCGGCAATTACCATCAG
>JAUELO010042223.1:0-19604 GCA_032357855.1 Amphibolips quercusostensackenii | reverse complement strand
GCGAGTAGTAAAAGTATATGTATATATTCCAGCTAGAACATCATGATCCTCCAATATTGCAAATACCTTACCATCGAATGTTGATAAAACAATTTTTTCTTGGGTTGGCACAAGTTCCTATCTATTGTATGCTATTCTTATTTGAATTGATTTTTCGGCAGGAAAAGTATATCTTCGAAGTTCGAAAATCCAGTGCTGATTCAAATTGGGAATAAGCCGAATATATTTAAGTTTTTCAATTCCACTTCCATTTACGTCAGAAGAGGGTAGCATTATAGGTGGAACTATGGACCTTGAAAGAAGACGAGGACTTGCAAGAGGAGACCTGGACCTGACAGCAGGAGAAGGCACGGCTGAAAGAGACCAGGACCTGGCACTAAAAGGACGCTCGGCAGAGGAAAGAGAGCGCTTAGGAGAATTATGTCTTTCAGAAGAATGAGCAGCTTCGCAACAAGGGACACCAGGAATAGGGTCTCCATTAAATAAACACTCGAACTCTAAACTTAAGTCTGCAACAAGAAAGGGAGTATTACATTCTTCTGAGTATATAGGTCCGTATTTTATGTAACCCTCGAAATATTCAGGACAAGAGGGAAGTTTGCCTTGTGAAACTTCTTCAAAGGTTGACCAGCCATGTTAAGGGCAATGAACCGGAACACGTAAAATTCATAGGACTTGTGAAGACACTTAATTTTAACACGTAAAGCATCATTTCAGATTTAGCTTATTTATGGAAAAGAACGCAAAGTTACTGTGTTGTCTGTGTTATTGGTAAAATATTCTACTATTTTTTTTAAACATAGGGAAGGTCACATATTTGTGCGTGTGATTTTACTGCGACTTAAAAAAGGGCGGCAATATGACATGGAGTCATATGAAATATTGGAAAGTATTTTAATGGGGCAATATGTTGAATGCGGTAATATGGTACATAAGGTAACGTGGCACATGAGGTAATATAACACATCGGGTCAACTTTTTTGGTCTAGGTAGTATATTTAGAATGCGGAACATGGCATACGGGGTAACGTTGGGATAGGGCGATGTGGCACATATGGTCTACGTTTTTGTTTGTATTGTTATATTTAGTACAATATTCTTTAAGTCCACACCAATATCTGACAGAGGAAGGAAGCCGTGTAGCAGAAGCTATATACCTGGCAAGATAAAAACACTTTATAAAATGCCCTTGAGAAGAAGAACTGGATTTTGCAGTAAGAGGAGTCTCAGTAGAAAGATACCTTGACCTGACATGAAAAGCTGGCTCGGCGGAAGGAGACTTGGGCCTGACGCGAAGAGGAGAATTGTTAAAGGAAGAGACCTGTCAGGTGAGTGATTTCTGTGAGATAAATGAGGAGACCCTGCACTAGCAAAACCTGGAATAGGGGCGGCATTAGGTATAGACTTAAACTGAGAACTTAACTCTGCATCAATACGAAGAGAGTTACATTTTTTATAGTGGGCTGGTATTCAATTAATCCATTTTTCCCTAAATAATTGAATTATCAATTTTTGATACATGGATTTCTTATAAGGATGATTTGTTAGAAATATTACCTGACAGTATCACCCCCTCTCCCACCCTCCTCTTCACGGTGTGTAAAATATAGTTACATTTTCCGGAACCGCCCTTTCATCCAAATCTATTCTTCAATTTATCGATCTCTGAAATTATCCACACGACTAAAGTGAACGGTACCAAACATTCCTTATGATTTTAGGACACGAGTAGTAGTAGTAGTAGTTGTAGTAGTCACTGTTTTGGAAATTAAGCTAGAAATTAATTTTAAAGACATTGAGGAAACTTATGAAATGTTCCGCCAAATAAGGACTAGTAACGCAATTTCTGGTTATTTGAAAGTGATATACTACGTGAGGATTTTGTTCCAAGAAAGCAAAAATTTTTCCAATTTTGTACCTCACCGAAACTCTTCTCATAAGCTAGGAAAGTAGTCGCAAAAATCTGAAATTTGAAGAATGTAATCTTGCAAATCTTTTCTATAATTTAGGTTAATGAAAATGAAATCATATGTACAGGTTTTCAAGGTACTACTTAACATGTCTTAGTGCATCTAGTGCGAGTATTGTATGAAGAATGTTCATCTCAAAGCCTACAGAGCATTAAAAAATTTAATCTCAACGTAAAAAACCATTAAGATTTATAGAAAATCTAGAAAGTGAAAGAGATATTTTTGCTCGAGTTCAACCAACTCTAATGTTTATACATTTAATAAGCCAATTACAAAAATAAGTAAATATCTAGAGTTATTGGCAAAAAAATAAAGCCTTGAGAAACAACACATTGGATTTTTAATATAATTATCAGTTACATGAAATATTATGATCCAATTTCGGATTATATACATTATATTTTAGTTTAGCATTTTTTTTTAGATTAATGATGCAAAGGATTTCGGCTCACATATGGTTTGCAAACTTCACTTCAAAACACCCTGAGATTTTACGGCGGGGTCCTATTGGAATTTCCGTGATATCTTCTGGCGTCAAATCGGAAACCGTACCGCTTATCATGTTTATTTTGGCTCGCCTTTTTTCATAAAAGTGACGGCTATATGTATACATTCCAGCAAGAACATTAAAAGTCTCCAATATTGCAAAGACGTCACCATCGGATGTTGATAATACAATTTGTTCTTGGGTCGGCATGGGCAGATAATCACGCCTTACTTTCCTCATTTCAAGTGGTTTATCGCTAGGAAAAGTGTATTTTCGAAGTTCGAATATCCGGTGCGGATTCTTGTTCGGAATAAGCCGAATAAGATGCAGTAGTTCAATTCCACATCCATATCCGTCAGGTGATGGAAGTCTTATAGGTGGAGCCATAGGTCTGAGAGTAGGAGCCATGGACCTGGCAGCAGAAGCCGTGGACTCGGCAGCAGGAGCTATGGATATGGCAGAAGGAGACCTAATCTTGGCACGAGGAGACCTGGTCCTGGCACGAAGACAAGGTTCGGCACAAGGAAGAGACATCTCAGGAAGATTGGATCTTTCAGAAGAAGAAGTAAAAGGTTCGCCACGAGAAACATTATAAATAGGGTCACCATTTGGTAAACACTCAAACTGTGAGCTTAAGTCTGTAACATAAAACAGATGATCAAATATTATTTTAATGTTGGTATTTCATGAAACCTTATAGCAAAATATAAGGACATAAGTGAAGTTTGTCGTGGGAAATATTTTGAAACATTAACCATCAATATTAACACAAATTCTCAACTAGTTGCTAGTTGCTAAGCGACTTCGAATCGCATACAGAAAATCGAGAAAAGTGGTTTATCGAATTCCTAAATGGAAGTAGTTCTACAATTAAATATAAACGTTCAGCATCTCATAAGCATTGTAAGAATAAAAGATGATTTCGCGCTTTTAGCCTTTTGACTTTTCGACGCCAACGCTCTTAGCTGTGAGTTAATTCAGTTTGAGCAAAATGTCGATTTCACGTGTGTCTACGCCTTTTTACTGAGTGGTTTAAAATAAGTTGTTATGCATTATCAATAGTTTAAGCTATTTTATAGAAGATTTATAAGAGAGAAATATGTTTTATTTTTATTTCTTGTTATTGATTTTACATTTTACTCCTATTTACTCGCTATTGTTTCACGTGGCACAGCTGGCAACATTAAGTAGCAGATGATGTCAGAATTATTCTCCAAATCTCGGTAAAACTTTTGTCAAAATACGATGCATCTTTAAGCGGTCCAAAATTTATTTGTAACAAATTTTACGCTTTGCTTTTTTTATGCAGTCACTGTCAGTAATTGTTACGCGGGATATTAAAAATGTTTATATATTCCACGTGGAACATTTGAATATTTTAAAAACTTCCCATAGATATCCGCATATCCTGGAAATAATCCTATGATATCCAAATTTTCGTTTTGCACGATATGCCTACAGGTCATCCTTCAGATAGCCCCAGACAATAATGGCATTAAATTGGATATTATAAGGCTAGAGTCCTTTTCGTGTCTGGAATTTTTTTGGGCAAGCAGCTCTACCATGTAATACAGCCGCTGTGCCCAAACGCAGAGCGCTGTTAGCCTACCAGTTTAGGGTGGCTACTCTTTCAAGTTGGAAGAAGATCTTTAAATGCAATTTTTTTCGAAATTTAAAAATTGTTAAAATAAAAAAAGAACGTCCAAATTGAATAATTAGTATAGGCTGATGATTGATTCGGCTACAGAAACTTTTTTTAAATTTAATTTAATTATAATGTCACAGGAGATCGAATTATTTGTAGAATTTGAGATGCAGATTTGAAAAACCAATTATTAAACAAGGATAATTTAGGTTTGCCAACACAGAAAAATATTTTCATGAATCAAAAAAAAATTTCATCAAGTATCAGATTTTAGGATATTATGATGTTAACAAACCTGTTACCTAAAGTATAGATGCTTCTCAAAATTTAAAAAATAAACTTCTGAGGACGAGAAAATGCAAGCGTTAAGAAAATTTTTCAGGTGAAATTATTAAATAAAAAAATTGTTATTTTCGGAAAGCTCAAAAATAGTTTAAAATCATAGATATATTATATTATCATATTCACCAATAGATTGAAGAATGGTTGCCAAGACCAGAGTATAAACGATCTTCATTTTTTTCAAGTAGAGAAAAAACTGATTAGATTATTAATTAGAAATTTTGTTAGCAGTGTAATTAATGATTATTGCAGTGTTTCTTTATGCGATGTATAAAATATATTTATTACAGTCGTTATCTTACTGATTATAGTTGTCATACTTATCATTCGAAGACATTTACGTTTAATTATAGTCAGTTTCACGGGAAAAAATGTAGATACTAAATTCCTTAAAACTGATATCACTGAATTCTAAACCACAATTTTACCTCACGTAGGCAAACTTAGGAAATAATTTTTATATAGCCAAGAGTTTAATGTAATAAAAATGAAGCTAATATACGTTTATCTTTCATAAGGTAATTTATGTAATAATGTACTTCTCGAAATTTCAGAATAAAGGTGTTTTCAGAATACCTGATAAAAAAACAGTTTGAAATTCCCTGAAAATGCCAATGTTAAACATTCGTTTATATGTATATTGACTCACAGCAGTCACTTTTTTAAATTATTGGCTTATTTATTTATTGATCATTAATGTGTATACAATTAATAATACAATTACAAAAATAAGTGAATAACTAGGGCCATTGACAAAAACTTAAAGCCTTGAGAAACATAACACATTGAATTTTTAATTTTAAATTTGTTTATAACAGTTAAAACTTAAATTATTGGTATATCCTTATTACTCATCATCACGGGTAGCCTGATGAATTGTTCATCGTTAGGCATGAATTTGATCAAACAAACAATTTCAGGATAATAGCAAAAAAATTTAGTGAAAATAAGGAAGAATATGATTTAAAAAAATCGTCAAACTGCACATTTGCCGAAAAATTTGTGAATGACAATGGTTGTTACTAAAATAATTATTAAAAAAAAAATTTGTGGGTAAATACCACTCAAATCATAACTTATAATGCTATAAGTACATAATTTGTTAAATAAGGAAATACCACTATCAGCAAATTATCCAAGACAGCTTCCAATGTCAATATGATGAATGACAGAATGCATGTCACTGTTGTCAACATTTTATTCTATTTTTCATACACGACAATTGAAGAAAAAAACAACGTCATATTTATCTATTAGATCATAATCTCAAGCTACTCACTTTTATGTTAAAATTAAATAATTTATCACACCAAAGACTTTTCTAAAGTACAATCTTGTATCAGTGTTCTAATAAATTATTATTCTCAAAAGCAGCTGGAAAAATGTGATTCTCGTTATCAGTAATCGTCTTTATGTACATAGTACCCAATTCTAAAATGTCTCATATTTTAAAATTCTGATTTTCAGCGTCAAGCACTAACATAAAAATTTTTGATTTTCAAATTTTTAATTGCAAACGTAGGGAATAATAATATTTTATTGTGAAGCCATATGTAGCTGTAAAGTGACTAGATCAATTTTTTTACTTTGATGAGATTTCTGTTTGAAATTATATAATTTCATATGCTAAGCTCTTAAAAACTAAATTACTATAAAAACGTTCTTAATTAAATAATGTCAAATATTACAGATCCAAACTTGAACGATTCTGAAGTTCGAATATTCTTTCACATTTAAGTGTTTAAATTTTAAAACTTTATAGAGGATGAGAATGTTTGAATCTCACTACTCACAATTTTATTTTGGAATTGTTCAAGCATTTAAAACTCTATTTGTGTTGCAGTACTTTTAGGCAAGAAAGATTTTTTCCCCATATAAAAGTATCAGAGTTCGAATATTTCTTTACAAAAATTGTTTATAGAAACATAAATGATTGATTTAAAGAGTTTTCGTTACTAGACAACTCGAGTATAGAATATAAGCAATTAAAGACTATTCTAAGTCCTATGCGGGTCGCGAAATTGTGCCCGCTGAAGAGGGGAAGATTTTTGTATCTACTTTAAAAAAAGACAGGTTGGAGCATTTGCGAAAGATTAGAGCCTCCAAAAACATAACGTATTGACTTTTTAATATCATTAACAGTTACATGACACAGTTTTATCCGATTTCGTTACGCAAAGATTATATTTTCATTGTACATTTTGTTTTTGATTAACGGGGTAGAAAATTGCGGTTTACACGTGGTCCTCACGCTCCACTCGAAAACATCCTGTTATTGGTCGGCGGGCACCTACTGGTGTATCAATGACTTCTTCTTGGGTCAGTGCGGAAACCCTACCGCTGGCCATGTTTATTTTCGCCCGTCTTCTAATGTATTTATCATGTGAATACATTCCAGCAAGAACATTATGATTTTCTAATATTGCAAAGACGTCGCCATCGGATGTTGATAGTACAATTCGTTCATCGGTTGGAATAGGCCCATACGTTTTTCTTCCAGTTTTTATTTCAAGTGGTTTATCGGTAGGAAAAGTGTATCTTCGAAGTTCAAATTTCCGGGTCAGATTGGCGCGAGAAACAAGTCGAATAAATGGGAGATCTTCAAGCTCATACCCCTTCTTGTCAGCAGAAGGAAGCCTTGTGAGAGGAGCCATGGACCTAGCAGGAGCCAAGGATCTGGCAGGAGAAATGAAGCACTTGGCAGGAGGAGATCTGGACCTGATACGAAAAGGAAGATCGGCAGGAAGAGACCTGGACCTGACATGGAAAGGAGAATCGGTAGAAGGAACAGACCTCTCAGATGAATGGGCATTGACGAAAGATTTTAAGCCTCGAGAATGAATTCAATTGATTTTTTAATGGGATTAGTTACATGTAACATTTTAGTCTGACTGCGGATTACAATCAATATATTTTAGTTTTATATTTTCTCAACTGAATTAATAGTGTGGGTAACTGTGGTACATACGAGCGTTTACATTCTCTATTATAAAATGTTTCATTATTTTTCGTCGTGCACCCACTGGAATTTCATTGACTTCTTTTTGGGTCATATGGGTGACCGTGCCGCTGACCATGTTTATTTTCGCCCGTCTTAGCTCAAAACTAAGATAAGCGTACATTCCAGCAAGAACATCGAAAGTCTCTAATATTGCGAAGACGTCACTATCGGATGCTGATAATACGATTTGTTCTTGGGTTGACGTAAGCTCATAGGAATTATAGCCTGTTCCGAGTACAATTGCTTAATCGGAAGGGAAAGTGTATCTTCGAAGTTCAAATATCCGTTGCGGATTCATACGTGAAATAAGCCGTATGAGTCTTAAGTTTTCAATTTCACATCCCAAACCGTCAGCAGAAGGAAGCCTTGTAGGTGGATTAGTTAACCTAGAATGAAAGCAAGGCCTTACAGGAAATCCAGACCTGTAACCCAGAGGAGGTGCGGCAGGAGAAAGAGTCCTCTCAGTTGATTGTCTATCAAAAGAAGAAGAAGAAGAAGAGGCACTACGACGAACGTAAATGATAGGCTGACCATTAGGTAAACATTCGAACTGTAAACCTAATTCTGCAACAAGGAACAGAGGTGTTTCTATTAAAAATTTTCAAACCAATTTTGAAGATTCGAATTATTAACGTTTTTATAGAATCGATATCTCTTTATTGTGGTTAAAATCTTGAATTTACGAAAACTTGAAAGAATGTCCGATTTTTATTTACTGAACTATTACAGTGTGTTATGGAGTCATCTATTAGTTTTTGGGTTCAGGAAAAACCATTATAATCAAAAAATTTACAAAAACTGATTAATATAGAGAAAAATCTAACTCATTACAGATAAATTAACACGCGAAAAGCTTAAAAATATTTTTTGTATTTTACATGTTATTATGCTATTATATTTACCAACAGAATTGAGTGTGATCGCCACGGTGAAAACCAGACTATAAAAGATTCTCATTTTTTCCCAAGCAGAGGAAAAACTGATTAATGTTCTAATGATTATTTGGGCTAACAGTGTGAAAAATGATTATTCTAGTTGCTCTATATATTATATAATATATCATGTAGTCATTATCAGATAGATTTTAAGCCTGAACTTTATTCTACTGAGACATTTACATTTTATTAGCTCAGTTCGAGAAAAAATACTAGTTTGTGAATTTGTGTTATCTGATACTACAATGTATAAACATTACCTTCGGGAATTATTTACAAGGCTAGAAAGGGCGTCACTAAAAATCGCTGATGACTGAACTATATTAAAAAAAAAATGTTGATTATCCCGAAAATCGGTTTTGGCGAGTCAAAATTTTCTGCTGTGGGGTTTTTTTTGGGTCGCTGAAAAAGAATTTAAAGTAAGATTTACAAAATACGAAACAGCTGATCTAATATGGTGGACCGCTTAAAAAATAATTATATTCAGATGGAAATCAATCTTTAGCAATCAAAATATCTTTTTGTGCGTAGTTTACCATATTGGACTTGGCCTTTTTAATTTTGATAATTTGATATTCAAAATGCATCCGGCGCCGAAAGGCTAATTCGTTCATGATCTTTGTCCCCCCCCCCCCCATATCTCTAAAGCAAACTGTCACCTCAAGTTAAATATTCGTTGTAATTAATGTCTCATAACAAGCTATGACATGCAATTCAGTTTTAAATTCGAACATCCCAAAAAGGGCTGAAAACACAGCTTGAATGGGTTGCTCACCAGCCGGCACGAACTGGAAAAAGGTGTATGCAAAGGCAAGGGCTGATCTTGTTTTAGAAATATTTCAAACTGAATTGTGTCCCGTTAAACTGCATGCAACTTAAAACGATGCATATTGAAACTTGAGAAAGCTTTCCCTCTAAAACAGTTACTTTTAACGGGATTTTCTGATAGTGATTCAATGATCGATCACTTAAATAGTTTCTTCTATACTTTTGAGAAACTGATCGAACTGCATCTCTCGATTTTTTTATTGTGTAGTGTCCCTAGTGATTGAGAAAATTTTCATTGAAACTGTAGTTAAACTTCCAGTACTAAAAGCGTTAAAAATAAAGCTACTGAAGGAGGTAGATGCTAAAAAAGGAACAGGTACTGCAATGTCCCAAAGAGAATTTCATGTTGAGTCCGAACACAGGAAAAATGTCAGAATGTGCATACAAAAAAGTGCCAATGTAATTATTGTGAAAAATGAGGGCAGAAGGGAACCTATTGTTTGGAAAAAAGCATTAAAATTACATAATTTTTTTCCTAGAGCTATGCAGTGTCTTGATATTGGAGCAACATCTCAAGCAGAAATCAAGGCTCAACATAGTAAAAGGCTTGCTCTTAAGAAGGAGTTCAAGTTGAAAGTAAAATTTAAATTAGACCTGAAATTGGGCAGGAAGCAATAGATTTTCAAAAAATTGTAAAAAATTGTTGTGAAATTTTCTAAAACACCTGAATAGCAACGTTTTGGAGAAGAGTAAAAAAAATTGTTGTAGAAAAACTATCGCAGTGCGCGATAATATTTTAAAGCTTCGTTGATAGTAGCGCACGCCAGCACTTCGATGCTTTACCAGCTAGTATTGGCCCAGTACAGCTGCCCAGTACTGGGACTCCGTCAATCTGTACTGAGACAGTACTGCGCTAGTGGTGCATTTTCACCTGGGTAAGTGGATGCCCAGCATACATGCTCTACTTTATAATTAAGCATGAGTGGGCGGCGACGACCCACTGGACATTCAGCAACTTCTTCTTTGGTCAACAGAGTAACCGTGCCACTAACTATGTTTATTTTCGCTTGCTTTATTTGGTGAGAAATACCTTCTGTATATATTGCAAAAAAATAATTATAAGTCTCCAATACCGCAAAGACGTCACCATCAAATGTCGATAATACTATTTGTTTTTGGGTTGGCATAGGCTCGTTTTTAAGTTCTACGCGTAATTCAATTGCTTTGTCATCAGGAAAAGCGTATCTTTGAAGTTCGAATATCCGGTGAGGATTTTTAGCATGAATAATCCGAATAGATCTAAGTTCTTCAAGTCCACATCTCAATCTGTCATAAGATGAAAGCCTCACAGGAGGTGTTGTATACCTAGCAGGAGGAGACCGGGACCTCGCATGATGAGAAGATTCGACAGGAAAAAGAGGCCGCTCAGAAGAATTGTGTCTTTCAGAAGAATAAGAAGAAGGCTGTGTACTCAACTCTGCAACAAGAAAAAGAGGATAATATTGATTTGTATAATATAGTTATGAATGCGGCCCTTTTGCATACCTGTGGAACGCATTTAAAATTCTGCTTTTCAAGCTCGCAGCAAGAAGCAGAAAAACCTGAATATAAAAATCGTTATAGGTAGTGGGTTAAATGTGGTAACGTACAGCTGGGTAATTGACAGATTTGAAAATAAGGTTCTCCGATAAACTCCTGCAGAGGGGACACTGTCGGACCAAACTAAATCTTTTGAACAAATCAGTCTGTATGTCAAAATTTGTATTCAATTTAGACTTAATTTAATATTTATTTACAAAAAACTGCGATTTTCACACCGGAATCAAACCTTTTTGGACTACAACTGCTGCGATTCGATATTTAAAGAATCTAGTAACGAAAACTCAATGCATAATTCTTATTTTTAGAAACAATCTTTGTAACAAAATAATAGAACTGCGATATTTTGATATTATGAAAAAAAACTTTCTTTCCTGAAAATACTGCAAAACGTTATAAGAGTATTAAATGCCATAAATTATAATTGCACTTTTTAAAAACGTTTTTATTGCAATTAACGCTAGCCATATATCTTATTTTAACAAAAAAAACTTTTTCTAATTACTCGCTTTCTTTTCTGTTCCAGGTAAGTGAGTTCGTGGCACTCAATCGATCTAACAAAGTGGTAAGAACTTGATAACTTTTTTTTCAATTTCTTATGTCAAATATCTTTTTCAAAAAATTGTTTTAATTTTTTTTTTGAAAAAATCAGCAATATTTCTGCTAAGGCTTATCCAACGTACAATTTCCTAAGCTCTCTAACAATTTCTTAAAAATTTTTCATCTTTTTTGACTGAGTCATCGTGTTCTAAAGTCATCAAGATGTTTTGTGCTGCTCACGACAGCCGTTTCGGATGAATTGAGGGGTTAGTCACTGGAAAATCTCAGATGTCCGCAAATAAAGTCTTAAGAGAACTCTTTGATAAACTCTTGGAAAGCTTGGAAGTCCTTCGCCAAGTGTAGAGAATTCACAAACCGCGTTGGCGAGACGAACGAATGAACAGCTGCATCCGAACGCCACCGGTCTGATTTTTTCAATAGAGTTTTGCTTGCAAGCAGTTTTAGAAATCTAGGCACACCCGGAAATCTCAACAAAATCTTGGAACTTTGCGTACAAATTCGATAGAGACAGCTGCATTCATAGTTTTGAGATTTTCAGATTTCTTAGTGAAAAGCCCCTCAGAGTAAATGAATAAAGAAATAAAATTAAGATTATTATTATTCTTATTAATTATATTTACCAATAGAATTGAGAGTGATCGGCAAGGTGAAGACCGCATTACAAACGGTCCTATTTTTTGAAAGTAGAGAAAACACTGTTTAGTTTATTTGTATCTCGTAAAATTAATAATCCTCTAGCTCATCCTTTTGAAATATTTATAACTAACAAAATCACTTCAAAGAAAAAAATTTAATCACCTAAATCGGGGTTTATTTTAAATAAATGAAGCGATTTTTTCAAATCTGGCTTTGATAAGAAAACCTTATCTCACAAAGACATTGTTTTAACGAATTTTCAAATGTTGCTTCAAGGGCATACTTTTTCAAATTTTGAAAATAAAATTTTAAAAATCATATAAGACATTGTAAACTTGGCGGGACATTTGCTAATACGAATTAATAAACTGTAGACAAGAATTACGCCATAATTGTGCAACAACCATCTATTGTGTATTGTAATAAATGTACATGCGCGATATGGTGTCGCAATGACTGGCATGGAAATTCGTCTACATACAATCATTCTGGAAAACTATCATTACCAAAACTCAAATGTAAATTTGCAATTCATAACTTAAAATTGCGGACAAATAAAAATATTGCACTTATTATTGTAGAAATTTGCTTCTTTCAATCCGTGACATTACAACCACATTTGACAGATAATTACCAAGTTGGTTGCAGAGTCCTTTTAATTTCCTACGACCAATGCACTGTTTTAATTTTTAGCAAATGATCTGAAACTAAACATGCACTGCCGCTGTACAATTGATGAATCAGTGCAATTTTACCACGATAGACTATGTGAAGTTTTATGCACATTTGTTACAGTGTGCAATGGTAGTTAAACTAGGTTTCGTTTATTAGGTTTTTCTAGCTTCAGTACACGATGGTTTAATGGTTATGCTCTACTATGTAATTCATTACGATTGATTGGCAATAACCTACTAGAGATCCATTCTCGGGTCAGAAGGTGAAAGGTTCACATGAGGAGTTACGGACCTGGCAAGAGGAGACCAGGACCTGAGATATAGAGGAGGTTCTTCAGGAAAAAGAGTCCGCTCAGGAGAATAGTGTCTGAGTTAAGCAGGAGAGAAAGTTCTAATTTTTAACATCCTATTTTTTTCGTTATTACGTCCATGGCGATAGCAAATGTGCGTTCTGCAGCTGCATTGGAATGCGGAAGACTAAGAAGACTTTTCCTTAAATTTTTAAAGTTAGGAAAAACTAATTCCGCACCTGGACTTATTGCATTGACAACGGCTGCCTAAAAATTATTAACCTCCAATTTCTCTAATTTCAATCTATTTTCTTCGCTAAAAGCGGAGGGGATGAAATCCCATTTTTTAGTTGAATTAACATGGTCGAATTCCCCGAAGTGTTGAGCTACATCGTTAACATTTGTGATCTTAGTTCTCACATCAGCATCCAGCGCAGTTTGAGGATTCATAAAATTTTATTTTGGTAGTAGGCTGTAATTGGCAGGGAGCCTTGCTACAATTTTATTAGGTGCTTTCACATAGAAACTTAAGCAATTCTCACGAATTTCTCTGACAGCGGAAGGTGGCATGTCCTTCAAGAGTTTCTCGCACTCGGACCCCAGTATCACGATTTAAAGATAATTATTTTTATCATTAAAATCAATGGACGAGATTGGAAGTGAAAGAATTTCGGATTTCAAGATGTTTTTCAACAATCTTTGGAAAAACTTTTCATTGCGTTGAGATAAAGTGTAGAAGATTGCGTCTTTAGTTTGAAATTGCGCATTAAAGACATCAAAGAAGCTGACGACATAGTCTAAAAATAAAGGATGAGCTTTAACAGAGTTATCCTTAAGAAGTTCAAGAATTTTAACATTGGAAGGCTTCTTTTTATTGGACTTTTCGTCAACTTCTTCTACATTATTATTTGGACTTTCAGTAACCTGATCTCGATCATTGATGGAAATACATTTTTTAGTCTTTTGCCTAGATTTTAAAAATTTAGACAAATTTTCTGTTATGTTATACTGTGACTAATTGATTATTACATAACAGTTTTATCAAAAATAATTTCACTTAATTAAAATTAAAATTAAAATTAAAAATTAAATTAAATTAAGTTCATTAGTGAGGTTTTTCTTTTATCTGGAAGATAATACTTATTTTCGAATTGTGCAAAGTTTGCACACTCATGATGATAAAACTGTGCTAGCGTTCATTTAAAGGCACCATCAATTTGCTGAATTATATTTGTGGTTTTTATAATCTTCTAAAAAAATTATAAAAATATTTTTATTTTATAAAGTATTATACTTCAAGATTTTGCGTCTCACCAAAAAATCGTCTTAGAGAAATTTGTTTGTCTAATTTATGAGAATAACTTTCACATTAAGCATTTTACTCTATCTTATGTTGTTTCTTTATTACTTAACAATGTTTTATTTTTATTGTTATTTTTCATGATAAAAATGAAAACTGCGCATCTTTTTAAAAAATGTTCAGAAAATAATTTGTAGACCTTTTTCTTTTAATCGCATAACATTTTATACGTCACATTCATCTTGATTAGAGATAAGAGTGTGATAAACATATCAGTCATGTCTATATTAAGCGACTGATCAATTAAAGTAAGATAATCAATAGAATATGATGAACTTGTTGAATTTTGAAAAACCTTAAATCACACAACAACTCCCAAAATCCGCAAACTTATTGACTCTTGAGGATCACGTTTTCAGACAGATGATATGTGATATTATTCCTTTCTCGTAAATTTCTTCCGCATTAGCAACAGTGCATCAAATAATAAAATAACATTGCGAAACAAATCTCGAAATGTTTTTTTTTCTTTTTATACATCAGTTTGAGATTACGTTGGAAAGACGCTGCAGCCCTTGCATATAGACGCCTTTTATTTTAATCATAAATATTGATTTAACCAAAATTTATTGATAACTCACTTCATGCAGACATAAATAATGTCTTTATTTCGCTGTCCGGTACAAAAAAAAATATTGGATATTGCAATAAATGTGCACGTACGATATGGTTCGCAATGACCGATATGAAAATTCGTCTACGTACAATCATTCTGAAAAAGTATTATTGATACAACTCAAATATAAAATCACGATTCATAACGTAAAATTGCAGATGATTCGAAATTACACGCGCTGCCGCTGTACATTTTTATAAATCAATAATAATTGACCACGACAGACTAGGAGATTTAGGTGCTAACTATTGGTTTTACAGACAACATTTTTGTCAGTGCACACGAGCGTTAGGATGCTCTTGCTCTACTCTATGATTCAACTTGATTGGGCGGCGGTGACCGCTTTCCATGGTAATTTTCGCCCGTCTTATATGGTAATTTCTATATGTATATATACCAGCAAAAACATTATAAGTCTCCAATACTGCAAAGGCGTCACTATTGGATGTTGATAATACAATTTGTTCTTGAGTTAATGACAAAAGCCCATACTTATCCCCTTCCGTTTTTATTTTAATTCTTTTATTAGCGGGAAAAGTGTATTTTCGAAGTTCGAATATTCGGTGAGGATTCTTTGCATTAATATTGCGAATATATCGAAGTTTTTCAAGTCCACATCTTAATCCGTCAGAAGATGGAAGTCTCACAGGAGGAGTTATGGACCTGGCAGGAGGAGACCAGGACCTCGCTTGATGAGAAGATTCGACAGGAAAAAGAAGCCGCTTAGGAGAATTGTGTCTTTCAGAAGAAAAAGAAGATGTAGAAGGTCCTCCACGGAGAGGACCGGTGATAGGATCGCCATTTGGTAAGCATGCGAACAGTGAACTTTACTCTGCAAAATGAAAGAGAGGATCACATTGTTTTATATAACACAGTCACGAAGACGGCCTTTCTTCATGTCTGTGGAGCGTACTTGAAATTTAGCTTTTTAAACTCGCAGCCAGAAGCGTTCTGGAATTTAACGACTCAGAAAAAACTGTATGTAAAGATCGTCGTAGGTAGTGGGTGAAATGAGGTAATGTCCAGCTAAATAATTGATGAAGGGGCAAGTATTTCGTGGTCAAACAAAGACAAAAATGGATTTTTTTGGTTAAAGTAGTCTGCAGGACACAATTTTTATCTGGGTTGGACGTTAACTATTCATTTATATAAATATGAGATTTGTGCACAGGAAGCAAATCCAAACTGTGCGGTTTCTATATGGATAAAACATCTTTCTTGCCTGGAAAAACTGAAAAACAGTATGGACATATCACTGCTTACGATAAACGTTTAGAATGAATTAAGGGGCTAGTCACCGAGAAATTTTAGATCTCTGGGCAGGAAATCATCAGAGAATTCTTCGAAACTCTTTGAAAAACTATTTTTCGACCAATTCATCATTTTCCAAAGTCATTAGAAATGTTTGGTGCTGCTTACGATAGACGTTATGAATAAATTCAGGGACTAATCACTGAGAAATTTCAGATTTCCGCTCGGGAAGTCTTCAGATAAATCCTGGGAACTTTTTGAGGAATCAAAGAACCCTCTACGCGAATTCGATAAAGACTGTCGCATACATAGTTTCAAGATTTCCAGACTTTTCAGTTAGTAGGCCCTCGGACTGAGAGAATGAGCGAGTAAATTTTAAGATTATTATTAATTATATCCACTAATTGAATGCAGGATAATTGCCAACGTGATGAACATACTAAAAACGATTTTCATTTTTTGTAGCAGAGAAAATTTATGAATAAATAATTGTATTAGCAGTGTAACTGATGATTATTTTAGTACTTTTTAAAATTATTTTATAATATATTATGTAGAAGTTATTTCGTGCATTTCGTAAATGACCCTTTTGACAATTTTTCTAAAATATTTATAAAATCTACATTCGTGGAAAAATATGAGCATTCAAATCTGGGTTTATTTTAAGATTAATAAAGTGATTTTTTCGAATCTCGCTTTGATAAAACTCCTTATTTCATTACGAAATTGTTTTAACTATTTTAAAATGTTGCTTTAACATCATTCTTATTTATTCGTTATTTACATTTGATTAATTTATTTAATTTTAAATTAATTAAAAATTTGATTAATTCAACCTACCTATCTTTTTTCTTAATTATAAAAATACATCAAATCTCACCAAATTATCTGCAATGCAAATAATCTGCCAAGTTAAACATCATGAAGTTGTGAAATAGAATTGGACCAACTAATTTGGAAAAAAAGATTCTGAATAAAATATATTAAATTTTTTTTAATCTGCCAAGAACAATTACGTGAATTTGTAAAATAAATGTTTCACAAGTAATTTAGGAAAAAATATTTTTGATAAAAGATTCTAGGAAACTTATTTTATAAAATGCCCTATAGCCGTCTTTAAAATAAAAATTAAAAAATCATTTATGATATTATAAAAGTTGGTAGGATTAAATGTAATTTTAAATTTAAATTTAGGTATTTACATTGAATTAGGTTATTTAAAAAAAATTATTAATACATTCTTTCATTAATAGATTTTTCATCGCAGATATTTCGGTGAGATTTCATGTTTTGTTGTAATTGTAAAAAAACATGGGCACGCCTAATTTATTTGCTTTAAGTTAAATTGCTAATTTTCTGAATTTAAAAATTAAATTAATTTTTCGCATAAATTTTGCTCAATACTAATTCAATTTGATTAGTGTAATTAATTTAATTTAAATTCACATAAAAATTTTTTTAAAATAAAGATGGTTTCAGTTGGCGATATTGCAATAAATTCATTTTTGTTTGCTAAGGTAGATTTCGAAACTGTAGAGGAGAGTTATGCAAAGTTTGCGTGCTTGTAAAAATTAAAAATGTGCTGACTTTAATTTTCATGAAATGTAAATTTTTCAAATTATATCTGTATTAATTATCTGTAAACTGCCTGAAGTTTACATTTATTAAAAAGATCAAAGAGCAAGAATGATTTTACTAAGAATCTTTTAAAATTAATTTATGAGTAGAAAAGTATACTTTTAATTTAATTTTCAGTTTTAACGGATTGAATTTAACGAAAAACTTTTCCAACCATAAAAATTAATCTTTACAGATTACACTTTTATTACATGCATACATAAATAAACAACAACAATATTTTTGCTTAAACGAGAAAAATTCGTATTCATCCAAAAAGAAGAATTTGTCTAAAAAAAGAAAAAATTTCTATTAAAAGTAACGAATTTTCAATAAAATTGTTGAATTTGATACCAAAAAAAATTTTTTAATCTAGAACAAGGAAAAACTTCTGGCAAATTTTAATTTGTAGGCGAAACTAATTTTTAATACAAATCACAAATTTCGCATGCTTATTTATTTTCCAATTATCTTTCCTTATTTACTTTAAGATTATATGAGTATAATTTTTCTAAGTTTCTTTAGAAATATAAAAAATATTTTTGAAGGTTCCAAAAATGCCGAATAATTATCTAGAAAATTTTTATTAATTTTTTTATTTTATGACATTTAAAAAAACTTTAGAATAAATTTGAGTAGTTAAAAAGATATTTAAGACCCCTAGATGTTTAAGAAAGTTTTAAAAATATTTTAAAAACTTGGGAAAATTTTTTTTCAAGTTTTATAATATTTTTAGTCTCTTTCAAATTTCAAAAAAATTTTATATATCTTTTAAACTGACTTAAATTATTTTAAAATCCTCTGGATTCATTTTTGACAATTTTTTAAATCGTTCATAATGTTTAATAATCTTTTTAAATATTATCTTGATATTAATTTAAAAAAGGAAGAATAATTTTAAATATTCCCAAGAATTTTCAGAACATTTTTTCATAAACTTAAAACCTTTCAAAATCTTTGAAAGTCTCAACATTTTCCTAAGATTTTCTTATTCCCTTGAAACCTTTTAAAGTATTTAAAATACTTTTAAATTTTGGTTCAATATCTTCAATTATCAGCATTTGATATTTAATAAAATCATACTTTTATTCTTTTAAAACTTATAGATATCTCTTAAACTTATTTAAATTCTTTTTAGAATTTTGTTACCTTGCAAAATTAAAAAATTGTGTATTGAAATCTTCTACATTCTTATACGAAAGTTTATGAAATCATCTTAAATCTGTTTGAATCTTTTGAAATATTTTCATTAAGTTAATTTAAAGAAAAAGATTAAGTAACATTTTCCCCGCAATCTTAAGAAAAAAAATGTTTCAAATTTGTCGGTACCAGTAATCTTCTGGTTACAGGTACGGACAACTTTTTTTAATGTTACCTTCAGTCTATACATTTCATAAACTAAGGTATTCTGAGTTTTTGTTCATGAGCTCATTTTTCTAATCTCTGTGAATGTGTAAAAAAGTTGACAAATTATAGTCTTGTAGCAAAACGATGTAAACAGAAATATTTCCTAATATCAAAAAATAATTGAAATTGAAATTTTCTTTTTAAATAATAATTTTTAGAAACATTCAGAAATTATTTGCAAGTTTTTCGATGATTTTGTTCTACCTGCTTTTTAAATAAGAAAGGTTTATCGTACAATTTCAGATTGAACATTGATGTTTTATAAAGTGTATGCGTATAAGCTGGAGAACAGTATTTTAATTCCATCAGGTTCTGGTAAGGCTTATCGTTCTCTTTTAAAATCCATCAGAACATTTTTTGAAATGTTCTGGGCAAGAAAATTTTTCCCGAAAACAAAACAAAAAGTGAAAACAAGAAGTGTATATTTGAAATTCAAATATCCAAT
>JAUELO010042215.1:0-10332 GCA_032357855.1 Amphibolips quercusostensackenii | reverse complement strand
CAAGTGACTGTAAATTTAAAATGGGTACCTGGTCGAGCACAGAATCAACTTACCCACTGTCATCCGACAGCAGCCTCGAGTGTGCTGGCCTGTTGTCATAGATAAACCCCTTGAGGCTTAGGTTGTGTAATTTTAAAATATCCACGAACCGTCGCCAGACTGGAGGTTTCATCATTCGTTAAATTAGTACGGCCACGAACCTCATCGAAATCCTTGTTTGTTTGTTTACAAGGCACATTCAGTGCCTGCTTGGCCAGCTGTCACCTGACACCACACGCAACACTACCACGCCACGTACAGCCATTTTGGCTGTCAGCTTTACCACCTATGCTACTATACAATCATGGCTAGTAAGCCGTGAAGTACAATTCACACATTACAACAAAATGGTAACGAGAGAGCGTTATTACCAGCTGACTAGCATACAAACTATTAATCCGCGGCGCAGATTAGTAAAGTGACTCGCCATAGACTATGGACTAGGCGATTGTACGAACTAGACAACATGAAGTGTGACTGTAAGACGCTCTAATATGAATGCGCCTTTACACCATTTTTACTGTGAGTGGTTGCGTTTCTGTCTACGTTACCTATAGTTTACGTACCACAAAGCGGTATTTGGCGTCGTCAATTTATTCTGTGCTCGGTCTTCGCACGTGTGTGCACGTTGCCATTGTTCCAAAATGGCCGATAAATAATGCGCGTGTTATACAAATGTCCTAATACACATTTATTATTCAAAACCATACCATTTTTTTTCTAATCAACATATTTTTATTTATTCTTGGACTGCAACAATTCATGCTTATATGACCTGGCTTGTAATACCTTTTGCAAGAATTTTTCCATTTATACAGTTTAGTTCTCTATTTCACTCGAGATTGGCATACAACAAATTTTTGCTTGTTCCGTCGGAGTATTGTGTATTGTGTTTTTAGAGAAGATAAAATCTTTTTGCAAATTTTCTAGAATGATCTTGGCAACATTTTTTTTTATACCTTTTTTACTGTTAGCCATTTCACCTAAAGCAGCGTGTTTCTTGTATTTTTTTGTTATAATGCATTCAGCCTAATAAGGTGTTTGTAAAGGTAATTCGCCAAATGAATTTATTATGTAAAGTCGCTTGATAAAATCGTACTCTATATTAATTTCGTGTAATGTTTGTGTAGCGCTATGTGTAAGTGTAATGTTAAGTTCTTGGCCTGACGCTGGCATGTTATCTGTAAAAGAGAAAAACGTTTTAACAAGATTTCTCCTCCCTCGTTTTTTTTAGTCGGTAATGAGTGAAACTTATTTTGTGTCTAATTATTTATAATATCTATATTATTGAAAGAAAGCTTCTGAGAAAGAAAAAAAGGAGAAAAGAAAAAAAGGCGACCTCTATATTCCCTCCCTTTGTCACTAACTTTCATCCTCTCCTCTTTTTTTTCATAAATATTTTTTGAATTTTTATTGTGGCTTGGAAAAGTAAAATATTTGCAAATAGTCGCAATAAAAGAATATATTGCGAAATTTCGTTTTATGGTGTGATTCTCATTACAAACCAGTGGAAATAGCCAACCAATTATCAAAAGTTCTGAAGGTCTTCAAAAAAAGTTGTATATTTGTTTTTTCAAATTTTGAACATGAAACACAATTTTGCAAAACGTAATCGGTTCGGCAATTTGCTTAAAAAAATTAATTTGCATATTTTTCCCCCCATTGCTTCACGAAAATTCAAAACATTTTGCAAACTTAGGTAAGTAATTATAAGCTTAGTTTTTATCCTGTATTAAATTTGCAAAACATTCGTGATGCGGCAGCATTATCAATTATAAGCAAATTATTATTTTGTGAATCACTTCCCAGAGAAAATACCGAAGGTTTTGGGAAATGTTGTTTCTCCTTTTTTTCATTGAAAAAAGACTGTTGTACGATTTGCAAGGCTAAATACGTAACGAAAATTATCGTTTTTTAAATTATTGTTAAATTTTTCGCAATCTGACTCCTAAAATTCCAGCGAAAATTGCAAAGATTGCGTTTTTGGGTAACAAATGTTAAAAATGTCCAGATCTAAAAAATATTAAATATGCAAAACGTTGCTCTGCCGGCAATAATATTAAAATAGTAAATAAGTAAATTAGTTTCTTTTGTAAACTACTTAAAAATTACAAACATTTTGCAAATCGTACTGAGTGATAAAGAACTTATTCCCAACGTCATATCACATTTGCGAACTGTTCACAACCTAGCAACATTAATAATTATAAACAAATTATTATTTTCTTTATCACTCCCCAGCGAAAGTACTGAAGGTTTTGTAAAATCTTCTTTCTGCTTTTTTCCATTGAGAAGAGACTATTATGTGATTTGCGAAGCCGTATGCATAACGCAAATTATCGTTTTTACATTCTCATTGTAATGAGAAAATATTGGTTCTATGTAAAATTTGACTTAGTCGGTTTCTATAAAATCTCCACGTTTTGAGTCGCCCTGAGTCAGAAAAAAAACGATTTTTACGAAGGTATCCGTCTGTTTGTCTGTATCCTGTAAGCAAGATAACTTTTGAAAGACTACCCGGTAAGAAGGTTTGCATTCAAAGGTAATAAAAATTTCAATACCTATAGGAATGCCGTTTCTGTCCTTCTTTTTCAAATTCTCGATTAAGCAGAGATAATATTTCGATTCCAATCCCTTGTAAAGATGATTGGAGCTGTCAAACGTAACCTGAAGTAAATTCAAAACACCATTTTGGTTTAACGCAGGCGAAGACGCTTCAAAAACATAAAATTGGCAAAATCTAGTGGTACATCACCTTATCACAAAACTGTCGCCGTATTCAAATGTGCTAAATTAAAAAAATATAAAATCATGATAAACAAATTAAAAATATGACTTTCATTACAGTTACCTATGTAGCAATCAATCTTGACAACGTAAAATGGTTGATTTGGGGTATTAAAAAGTATTCAGAAAAATATTGTCGCCATTGGGTACACAAAGGGATTCAGTTTAGGAGATAACTTCTCCTGCTATGGAGATTCAAAACGCGATGACAAAAACGGTATCGAAAAGGATTCAATAATTTTCATGTCACCATTGATTAGGAAATTTGCGGTTACTTTCCAATGTAAGCCTTCTTACCGGGTAATCAGATCGCATTGAGCTTTTGGTACCTTTTTAAGGCATAAAAAGAAATAACGAGTTCGTTTGCCAACTATTTCGGATAAAATTTTAAAAAGTGAAAGCATTAAAAAAATGTTTGAGAACATTTTTTTGTAGATTTATAAATTTCTATGTACGGCTATTAGTAGTACACGGTAATTTGAATAATTTATTCCGACGACTTTTTTTGATAAAAATAAAATTATCAGAGTTATAGCATGTTTAAAATTAAAGAAAAAAAAAGAAAATTACAATTTCAAGCCAAAGAACGCAAGATATAAAAAAAGTTTAAAAAAGAAAAACGTTTCTTTTCAGAAACACGATAAGATTATCATAACAACTTTTCGAATTTTTTTGAAAAATTGAAAATTCGAATTTTAACATCACAAAAAAAAATTCAAAATTTCCATTTTGCGGTCAAACTATGCAAGATACGAAAAAATATAAAAAGTTAAAAATTGTGCACCCAAAAAAGATCTACAAATTTTCTAATAATCACTTTTTTATTTGACGCAGAGTTTTTGTTTTATTCGTTAAAAACATCATTAAAAGTACAACAATAAAATTTTTAGACGAACGAAACAAACTGCGAAGAAAATAAATACTAAAAAGTTGTTCACCCTAAAAAGAGCTACAAGTTTGTACTTAATCATTTTTTGATAAGACGCGTTGTTTTAGTTTTAAAAGTGAAAAATGACATTACTAATAAACAAATTAAGTTGTTAGAAAAAAGACACAAGGTACAATTAAATGTTGAATAAGAACATTTTTTTAATTAGATCTGAAAGTTTGCTTTCAACTTTTTTTCTCACGAGACACGTAATGACAATGTGTTCGTTAAAGCCGAAGGAGTTTTAACAAGAGAGAATTCACAATTACTAAATTCCAGTTATCGATGGTTTCACCTTTAAATTTCAAACTCCTATTTAAAAATGTAGGAAATGTACAATGACCAAGCGCGTAACGCAAGATAAATATATCATTGAGAGCAAAGCGTGAGATCCAACAGGTGGACGCCTCAGGCGCGCTTAAACTTGCGAGCAAAACGAGCCGCACACTTCACGGAAAATGAGAATGTCCCCGCGCAGTGAGCAGATTTTTTAAAATTAATGTTTTATTTTTTGCGATTCGACCTATAAAATTCCTGCGAGAATTGTAAACTTTACTATTTTTTTTTAACTTTACTATTGTCTACTACTAAGTAAATTATCACTAAGTACGATTTGCGAAATTTTTTTTTTGTCTAGTTTTACAAAGTACCTAATTTGTTTAATTGCAATTTTAATATTGTTGCCAATCGTGCAAAGTTTTGCAAATTTAATATTTTTTAGATTTCCACATTTCTAAACTTTGCTACCCAAAAACGCAACATTTGCAATTTTTGCATAAATTTTATGATACGAATTGCAAAAACTGCAGCATTAATAAAAAAATGATAATTTGCGTTATGCATACAGCCTTGAAAATCATATAATAGTCTTTTCTCAATAGAAAGAAGCAGAAACCACATTTTGCAAGACCTTAGGTATTTTCGCTGAGGAGTGATAAACAAAATAATGATTTTTTTATAATTACTAATGTTGCCAAGCTGTAAACAGTTTGCAAATGTAATGTGACGTTGGTAATATGTTGTTTATTACTCAGTACGATTTGCAAAATGTTTGTAATTTTCGCTAGCTTACAAAAGTAATTTATTTGCTCATTTACAATTTTAATATTATTGCCGGCTGAGCAACGTTTTGCAAATTTGATATTTTTCAGATGTCGACATTTTTAACATTTGCTACCCAAAAACGCAGCCTTTGCAATTTTCGTTGGAATTTTAGGAGTCAAATTGCAAAAAAATTAACAATAACTTAAAAAACAATAATTTGCGTTATGCATTTAGTTTTGCAAATCCTACAATAGTCTCTTCCCAATGAGAAAAAGCAGAAAGAACATTTTGCAAAACCTTCGGTATTTTCGCTGGGAACTGATTCACAAAATAATGATTTAGTTACAATAAATAATGTTGCCGCATCACGAACGTTTCGCAGATTCAATACAGGATACAGACTGAGTTTATAATTACTAACTCAAGTTTCTAAAATATTTTGACCTTGTGTGGAGCAACAGGGGCAAGTTTTACAAATTAATCTTCTAAAATAAATTGCCGATTTGATCATGTTTTGCAAAATCTTATTTTATGTTTGACATAAGAAAAAAACAACTAGGCAATTTTTTTGAAGACCTTTAGAATTTTTGTAAATTGCCTCGTTTTTAATGTATAATTCTACTGGCCTATTAGCTATTGCTACAAAAAATCACTCTTTTATCAGAATCATTACGAAGATAAAAATACATTTTTAAGTTAATTTATTTTAATAAATATATAGATTTACAATGCATATATTACGTAGATTTTACTTTTGGAACCTGATTTTGTGAATGTTGTCGATACGCGATGGATTTTTCAAAATAAATAATTATATATTACTATATATTATAGACTGTTTTATTCTATAAATACAGTCAAACCTTATGTTAATGAAAGAGTAAAATTGTGAATGTTTTTAAACATTACGCCAAAAGGTGCATTTTGAATAAATGTTTGAGATATATTTACAGGTGATTTACATTTTTTTTCTCAGTATGGTATTCCTAACAAACTTAAGTTTGCCGATTTCCAATTTGGTTTATTAAAAAAATTTCATATTAATAAAGATATCGAAAAAAAAGAAAAATCGAAAAATTATATTTTTATATAACACGAGTATGTCCTTCTCGCTTTTTCGGCGTCGTTTGGAGCAACAAAGTAGAGCATTGTTGGTGGTGGGTTACATTAATGGCCAAGGCCGGTAAAGTACACTTTAGCATCCTTGTCTTCAGCGTACTTGTCACTTTAAACTGATTTTGAACCTGAGAAGTAATTTCTGAAGAGAAACCTTGAAAACCATACTGTTATTACATAAAATATCGTGTGTACCGAGGCAGTGAAGTCTTTTTATGGCCTCGCGTAGCTGCGAAAGCACGCGCTCGGACGTAAAAAGACTATTTCGTTACCTTGATGCACAATATAATAACAATGAATTTGAAAATGCAAATTGACGTAAAATTTTTTAATGTTTATTGAGAAATACTTATTAAATGTAAATAATTCGTTTTACAATTAAAATGATCACTACTGAAAATATGCATAAGCGAATGACCATGTTTTATTCTATTTCAGAGTTAATAATTTTTTTCAAACAAAAATCTAGTGCAATTTAAAGCTTCATGATTTAAATACTTCGCAAACATTTTGAAATGTTTCACAAAGATTTCATAAGTATTTTTATGATTTTACAAAGATTTTACATAATTCGCAAAATTTTTAGATAGATTTCAAAAACTGCACAATGATTTCAATGATTTTCCATAGATTTAAATAAATTTACAAATTTTACCAATATTTCGAATATTTTAAAAATCTTACAATGATTTTCTAAAGATTTCAAAGATTCAACAAAAATTATAATAATTTTACAAATATTATCATATATTTCAAATATATTTTAAATATTTTGAGAAGATTTCCAAAGATTTCAGAATGACTTTACAAAGATCTTAATGATTTCCCAAAGATTCAAAAGATTTCACAAAGATTTCAATTATTTTCTAAAGATTTGAATAACTTTACAAATCTTACCTATATTTTTAAATATTTCAGAACTATTGCAAGGATTTTCTAAAGATTTCAAAGATTGAACAAAGATTTGATTAACTTTACAAATATTATTATATATTCCAAAAATATTTTTAATATTTTGCAAAGATTTCCCAAAATTTCCAAAGATTTTAGAATGACTTTACAAAGATCCTAATGATTTCCCAAAGATTTTAAAAATTTCACAAAGATTTTAATTATTTCCCAAGGATTTGAATAACTTTAAAAATCTTACCAATATTTCAAATATTTTAGAAATATTACAATGATTTTCTAAAGATTTCAAAGATTTAAGAAAGATTTTAATAATTTTACAAATATTATCATATATTTAAAAAATATTTCAAATATTTTGCAAAGATTTCCAAAAATTTGCAAAGATTTTAAAATGACTTCACAAAGATCTTAATGATTTCCCAAAGATTAAAAAAATTTTACAAAAATTTCAATTATTTTCTAAAGATTTATATAACTTCACAAATCTTACTTACATTTCAAATTTTTCAGAAATATTACAATGATTTTCTAAAGATTAAAAAGATTTAACAAAGGTTTTAATAATTTTACAAATATTATCATATATTTCAAAAATATTTTAAATATTTTGCAAAGATTTTCAAAAATTTCCAAAGATTTCAGAATGACTTCACAAATATCTTAATGATTTCCCAAAGATTCAAAAGATTTTACAAAGACTTTAATCACTTCACGAAAATTTTTATTAAATTTCAGAAAGCGCATAAATATTTTAATGATTTAAAATTTTTCAAGAATATTTTAAACATTTTGCAAAATTTCAAAGATTTTACAAATGTTTTAATGATTTTTTAAAAACTTCACAAAAATTTTAAATATTTCTTATAGACTTTGGATAGATTTCAATTACTTTCCAAATATTTAAATAACTCTACAAATATTGCAAAATACTTCAAACAATTTCAAATATTTCAAAAATATTTTTAATATATCAAAAATATTTTTAAATATTTTAGGAGGATTACAATAATTTTTCAAAGATTTTAAAGATTTAGCAAGCATTTTTATAATTTTGCAAATATTTCAAAAACATTTTAAATATTTTGCATTAAGTGATTTTCCAAAGATTTCAAAGTTTTGACAAAGATTAAAAATATTTTGCAAAGATTTTAGATAGGTTTCAAGTGCTTCACAAGGAGTTAAATGATTTTAAAGATTAGGCAAATATTACCAGAAACTTGAAAAATATTTTTAATATTTTGAAAACATTTACAAAGATATCAGAAAGATTTCACAAAGATTTCAATGATTTTTTAAGGGTTTCAAAGATCTCAAATATTTCGCAAAGATTTTAGATAAAGTTAAAAGATTTCAAGAAAATTTTATTTATCTAAAAAATTTTTAAAAAGACTTGAAAAATGTAGAAAGATTCCAATAATTTTAATAATATAATCAAATATTTAAAAAATATTTTAAATATTTCGCAAGGATTCTCAAAGATTGCGCAAAGATCTCACAAATACTTTAATAATTTCCTTAATTTTTCAAAACTTTCATAATGTCAATAAAAATTTTAAATATTTCGCAAACATTTACAAAAAATTGAGAAATTTCTCCTTGCAGTAATAGTGTTGTTGGATGCATAATAAATAGCCCCAAATGCAACCCGCAGCGCACCTGAGTTTAAAAATAGATATTTGCGCAGGGGCTATTTTTAAATTCTTGTATTTCATTGGTCGGCCGCCATAATGAATTGACGTAGGCACAGTGATACGATGGACCAAGTTGTAAACGAAATTCGTATCACCGTATTAAATGTTTTTTTTTGATTAAACAAATTCAAAGATCCAATTACAGGGTAACTAAATATGTTAAATAATGCGGAGGTGTAAAATCAGAATATAATTGACGTATTTAGAGTCGATCTCGTATGTTTTTGCGAGAAACAGTATCTTTTTTTGTTTGCGAGGTTATGGTTGTTGACAGTTTTCACTAACAGCAAAAAACAAATCAAGTTTCGTGTGCTTGTTTTCATGGTCCCGAGCTCTCATACAATGCAAAGAATGTACAAAAAAGTGCATAATTTGAGAAAGAAAAGGTTCTTATACCGTCGACAATAAAAGCTGTACTTCATATTCTTGATGAAAAAAAAATTTTTTTAAATGAATAAGAAAATAAATTGATGAAAAAAAAACAAAATCGGAAGCTGTAAGTTTAAGGCTGAAAGCTTGTTCATATTATCAAGAATGAAAACGTGAACTCCACAATTATGTTTTTCAACGTTTCCAATCGTCGTCTGTTATAAATCAACTTGTAATTTACAGATAAGTATATTTTTGTTTTTATAAGTATCTGCTGGTTGAAATTTTCATTCTGAATAAGATATCGATTTTCTTTCGGAATCATTCTCTCCCAAAAGCGCTCGTGCGCAGGGTGTCTAGCGGACCGGGAAATCGGAATAAACCCGGGAATCTTATGTCATCCTTGAAATTTGCACTTCTTTTTGAATATCTTCTTGCTTAGGGGAGAAGGTTGTTGAAAGTTAAATCACTTTGTTAAAAATTCATTTTTTTGATCAAGATTATTAATTATTGTTGGCAATTGAATTGTTTCGTTAAAAATTTTATTTTTTTGTTGGAAAAATTAGTAATTTTAAAGAAATTTTATCTTTTTGTTTTTAAAAATCAACTGTTGATCAAAAATTACAGGCCTTACAGACCGGCCTCTATATTCTCTACAGTACCCTTCATTCACTTAAGGTCCATAAAGTACACTTTCATTTAGTCCATATGGTACCCCATTTCCAACCCATAATGGAACTTTAAAAAAGTAATAAGTCGATGAAAGCTTTCAAGATTTAGGAATTTCGAGACAAAATATTAAACGTGGGGCTGCTGCAGTTACTATTTTTCACTTTTTAGTAACACAGAAATATATTGATAATTCAACAACTTTTTAACTACAAAGATAGTTGAAATTTCATTATTGTGCTACATTAAAATAATATTAATAAACTGTAGTTGAAAATCAATTATATAGTTAGAAACATATGTACTATAATTGAAATTTCAACAATAATTGTTGAAAGCGTACGCGCAGTACACCATTGCGCAACCGTGCTTTGCTCATCAAAGAAGTCCACTCGGCTGAATTTGTAAGTTTTCTCTGTTTCAACGGTCTCAATTTAGAAATGTATTTTTTCTAGAATGAACGGACAGTGGATCTTGAGGACAGAAGAAGGTAAGTTTGAATTATATTACTAATAATAATTTGACGGGTATGGCGTATTTTTATATCCCTAATGAAATATAACCTAAAAAAGCATGTAGCTGTGTTTTTAGGTTCTACACTGCGTTCTACAATTCTCTGTCTTTTCACTTTTTGTAGAGTAGACTCAAGTGTATATGTTACGGGCATTCCGCTTATTACCCGGCCAATACGAGAGGTGCCCAATGCCGTTGGTCAAAACCCGAAGTGAGAGGAGATTTCGGTTTTTGCTTAAGCTCCGTTAGTCAATACGCGAAATT
>JAUELO010042207.1:0-10332 GCA_032357855.1 Amphibolips quercusostensackenii | reverse complement strand
TATTTAATAGCATAAACATGCAGATATAAAAATACATAAATATATATAATTGTATCTATATATATATATACGTCACGGGACGTGACACATAGAATAAGAGTTTAATTTGAAACTTTTATCCAAATGAGCCTTTTCTCTTGATCCTCTCTGTAAAATCGGGCAAAGGATTAAATTCGTTTTAACAAAATCCCACTCGCGATTTTTTGCAGAGGATAGAAGTTTAATTCGAAGTCTTTCTAAAAATGAACATTTTCTCAAGATTCTCATTGTAGGACCGAAAGAAGGATTAGATTGAAAAAAAAAATTTTGCTTGTGATCCCCTACGTAAAAAAGGAGTTTAATTTTAATTTTCTCTTCAAATGAACCTTTTTTCACGATACTTTCTATAAAATCAAAGTAAGTTCAAGCAGAGTTAAAAAAATTAAATATTTCAATGATCCTCTGCACACGATCGAAGATACTATCTGTTCTTCTCTGTTGACGAACTGAATCCACTTTCTAAAAATTTATTCAATTTTAGGAATAAAAAATCACGGCCAGAAGTCTCAAATTTCAACCATTCTTTCAACAATTTTTTGATAAAGAGTTATCTTATTTGGAAAGAAAGAAAAATTATTTTGGTCAAACGTTTAATATATGTTTGTTTAATTAAAAAAAAATTAAAAATAAACCGACGTTCTAAATATCCTTAAGTTCTTTTCCAAGGTAAGTTTACAACTGAATCTGACACATTGTCGCACAGTGGGCTGAATCAGGAATTCACTTTTCATAATGACCTACAGCTTACAATTATTAACTAAATTTCTAATTTTTTAGAAGTAATCAGCAGTAGTTGCACAAAAGTGTCTATGGATTAGATTTTTTAATTTTTGCCCTTTTATATTTTTTATATAAATGAACAAAGAGCGAAAATGAGACATTTTCTGATTATCATTTTGTATTCTCATAGATAGAAGTTGGAAAGGGCGTTTTTAGTTTGTGGGTTCTTTGGGACAATTTCTGAGAGATAAACAAGGCTTTAGCGCTTCTTGGTTGCCTAGCGACAAATAATTAAAGTTAGGCAGGGCACTAGTGGTGTTTGGGTGTCTAGGTACAATTTATGAATGTTTGCCAGGGATTTATTAGTTATTTGTTTTTCTAGGACAATGAATAAAAGTTATACAGGTCGCTGGTGGTCCGTTTGGCGCTAGGCACAGTTTAAAAAAATTTGAACAGGGTACTAATAGTCCTCGGCTGCTTAGAGACAATTTATAAAAGTTGAGCAGGAAGCTGGTAGTTTCAAACTGCCTGGGAACAATTTATAAGAGTCAAGCAGGGCGTTGTCACTTCTTAAATGTCTACGGACCATCTTTTAATGTTAGACAGGGATTTGGCAGTTCTTGGGGAATCATGGAAAATTTATAAAAGATAGAGAGGGCGTTGGTGATTTTGGGCACCTTGGGTCAATTTCTGAGAGTTGAAAAAGGCGTTAGTGGTTTTGGGGTACCCAGTGACAATTTATAATAGCTAGACAATTTTAGTTTTTCGTTTTAGTTCAGGAATGTGCAAATAAATCAATATACATATATTTTGTATAGTTAAATGAAAGCTCATTATCAAAAAAGAATTCACTGAAAAATGATGAGATTTCAGGGCTCTAATATATTGCATAGAATTCTTTTTTTAAATCCTAGACCACGGCAGCAAGCACACTTTCAGCACAAAAAAGATCCAATACTTGAGATTCACAATAATCACAAATCACACATCTCCGTTGATGTAACTGACAAAGCTCAAGAAGCAGGCGTAGATCTTCTAATTCTTCGTCCACTTTGCAGTCCTAAAGTGCAACAGCAGGATGTCAGTGTTAAAGGTCCTTTTAAAAGACTATATAATTCAACGTGTGGTGAATGGTTGTACAAACTGCCTGGATGTCCTATGACATTTATATGATGCGGGTGCTGACGGGGGACAACCTTTCCAGAGGGCGTTTACACCACTGAATATTAAGTTTGGATTTAAAAACTCTAATTCTATTTATTCCATAATGATGTTTGTTCAAAAAAGAAGATTCCTGTGGATGTAAAGCCACAGATCGACCACTTGATGCAAAAGCCCAAAATGAAAATTCTGCTTCAGAAGTTAAACAACATGAAGGATATCTCGTGGTTGCAGAAGGCGTTGATTTAGTTAGGTCGCTTCAGAAAAAAATCTTATACGCAGTGCAGATATTATTTAAGATTGAGCTGTTGAACTACGTTGGCATAATAGCAGACGAGCCTGGATCAGCATTTACATCAGCAATGCTCTATTGTAGAAGATGCTGCGAAGGAACTTTCGACAGAAACTCAGACCAGTTAGATCCACGATGTGAAAGTGGTAACTTCACACTTTGCAACAAAACTAATGAAAGAGGAAGTTGCCTTTAAACTTATGGTAGAACTCCACTTGATTCACTCTTACAAAAAAAATGTCTGGGACCGAAATGTAATCCAAGATCATCCTGCAAAACATTTTTCTAGAGCTGAACCGAAAAAAGCGAATATAAAGGCTAAAAAAAAGTAGATAGGACAATTTTAAATTCATTTTTTATTTATGATTTGCTTCTGGGTGAAGCAGCAGGTAAAGTGCTTGAGAAGTCCTAGAGGAGAAAAAAAACAAGTATGACCAAAAAAATTGATGTTTTAAAAGATATAAATATGGATGATCTTTCAGTTTTAAAAAATAAAATTTAAAAAAAAATTAAATGTAAGCGTAAGGGAATTAAAAAGGAAAATAACATTGATGAAGAAAGCGAGAAACAAAAACCAAAAACAAGAAAATACGTTAAACAAAGAATAATCGATATAAAAACCAAAGAGAACAAGGAACAAAAATCAAACGAAAATATATTACATAAGAAAGGAAAACAGGAATGCAAAGAATCATTGGAAATGATATATAGATATCTTGAAAGTTTAAAAAAAAATTTTTGATTATAATAAACTTAGGAAGATTCCAAAAACTTTAACGAAAGTGTAGATTTTTGAAGATGAGACCTAGGAACAAAAGAGAAATTTCAAATAATTTTTCATTTTTAAAACTTAATTTTCTAGTAAAAATTTGAAAAAATATTAAAATATCTTTAATGATTTTCCGTAATAGCACAAAAAATCTGGAAGATTCAAAGCTGATTTTTTTAAGTTTTGCAAGATTACAAAATTTTAGGATAAATTTAAATAAGCTTAAAAGAGCTTCAGATAAATGATAGTTTTGAGATCATTCAAAAATAATTTAAAATTTAGAAAAATTCCATGATATTGTTAAAAAATAAAGAAGTTTAAAGATAACAAAGAAATTTAACAGATTTTTCAAGAATTTTGAAATGTTTCAAGAGAATAACAAAATTTTGTTAAAATTCCTGGAAGAATTTAAAATAATTTTTTATTGTAAAAAATTAGTTTTCTATAGAAAATTTGAAAAGTTTTTTCAGTATTTTCAAAAATTTCCGAAAATGTCTAAAATATTTTTTTATTTATTTGAAATTTCTAAAAATATTTTAATCCTTTAAAATTAGTCAAATTCTTAACAAAATAGTTAAATTTTTACCCAAGCATAGTTCAATCCTCAAGCAAAAAAGATAAATTCTCAACAAAAGATTTAATATTTTGTATTTTAACGAAGAAAGATTGACATTTTGAATGAAGAAGAAAAAATATATATTTTTAAACAAACAAGATGACTCTTCTACCAAAAAAGACGAATTATCAATTAATTCAACGAATTTTGAACAAAACAGTTTAATTTATAGAGATTAACTTCCAAACAAATAATTGAATTTTTTAACTAAAAATATAAGTGTAACTTTAAATAGAACAGTTACAACTTCAGTTTAAATAATAAGTTTTTATCAGAAAAAAATTTTTATCTTGCTTAATTTAAGTAGACATTATGAACTTTCAACAAAAAAGTTAATTTTCTACAGAATAGTTATGTTTTTAAGTCAATAGTTTTTTAAAAAACGAAATGTTTAAATTTTCTATTGAGACAGTTGAATTTTCACCCAAAATGATTCATTTATAACAAAAAACTGAATTTGCTACCAAGTAATTGATTTTCCAAATAGTTTAATTTTTGACGAAATAGTTGAATAATTAACCAAATAATTGAATTTTTAACTTAAAAAATATAATATTTTAACAAAAAATAAAATAGTTACATTTGCAGTTTAAAAAATTAATTTTCAAAAAGATACTAGAATTTTTAACCAAAATCGCGATTTCTTAGGAAAGGTGAATTATTTTCTACTCGAAAAGACCAATTTTAAACAAAATACATACATTTTCACAAAAAAATTGAATTTTGCACCAAAAACCAAATATAAGAATTTTCAACCAAACAGATGAACCTAAAAGTAAATAAGATACATTTTTAAAAAGCAGAATTTTCTGCAAAAAATTTCAATTTTCTATACGAGAATAAATAAATTTCTAAACAAAAAGTTAAATTTTTACTAAGTAGTTATGATTTTCAACTAGAAATCACATGTTTATGGAAGAAAATTAATTTTCAACCATAATAAAAAAATTTGAGGAAAATAGTTCAATTTTTAATTAAAGAGATAAATTTGCAACTAAAATAATAAATTTTCGAGGCATGATATGAATTTTTTAAGAAAGATTTAAATATTTCACCAAAAAGTTGATTTTTTGCCCAAGCAGATAATTTTCTACAGAGGAAAGATAAGTTATTAACAAAATAAATAAATTTTCGACCAAGTGCTTAAATTTTTAACAAAAATATATGAACTTACAACTAAAAATTAATTAGTTTAAGTTTCATTTCTAAAAATTGATTAAAGAACAAAGAAAAAGTTTTTAAAAAATAGATAAACTTTTAACCAAAGAGATGAATGTTGAAAAAAATTAGTTTTTGATAAAGAAGTTCCAATTACAAACAAGAAATTCAATTTTTGGAAGAAAAGATAACTATTGCAAAGTTAAATCAGTATTTTGATTCATTACTGGCAAACCAGTGATTTTCTGAATAGGACTAGTTAAACCAGTAAGTGTCTCGACTATAACAGCGTTACCAAAGATACCAGAATATTACAAAATAATTAAATTATTTTTCAAACAGTTTTAAAACTTCTATGTATTTTTTAGAATAATTTAAATATGTCTTTAATTTTTTTAAATCCTGTAAAGTGGATAAAATCTCCTTTATATGCAGATTTTCAAAGATTTGAAAAAATAGAAGCTTCTGAGAATTTTAAAAGGTTTTCAAAGAACAATTTTTTTTTAATATTGCTAAGAAAATTTATAATTTATTAATTTATTTCAAATTATATAAAGTTTTGAGGATTGCAATTAAAAAAATATATATAATGAATGATTTTAAGTTAGAGAAGCCAATCAAGACAGAGTCAGCAGCCTGAGGGACGATTTACTGAAAAGCTACGATACCAGTATGCCCTCTGAACGAGCTCTTGTACATGTCACAAAAATTTCTGCGAAACCTTATCGAGGACGTCCTGAAAAGAAGTTAAATAAGCAGAGCGCCTACTCAGCCGCAGTCAGAATAAGCCGGTAATGAAGAAAGAAAGGCGATATTAAGGCCAACCACAGGTAGGCATCCAATAGATAAAGAGCAATGCTTTAGACCATTATTATAATTTATAGATAGTTTGTATGATGCAGCGAGAATTTGAGCAGATGCAAACCGTAAAACAAAGCTGATCATAAGACCTAAAGACGAATGCGTCACCTCAGCACAAGGATGGGCTGGAAAAGACAGTACGCGTTCCTCATTCAGTGTTTGATTGACTATATAACATCGGTTTGAGGCATTCTGGAGAAAGAAATAAGAATTTCAGCATCCACTGAATAAAGACACAAAAAACAATAATAGTTTCAAGGAGCTGTGCAGTGCCCTCATGACACCTAAGGAGTTATACTTATCTATCATCACCGAGAATATGAAGAAAGCATTAAGAGGCATGAATAACTATTTTGCTGCGGAGCCAGATGGTATGAAGACCATCTTGTGAAAAAAGTTTCTTACAACGCACCAGCATATGACGGTATTTTCACCACATGGTTAAACCTTATTCCAGAGTGGTTGATAAAAAAATTATAGTGCTTTTCCTCAAGATGGGCAATTCGTCTAACACTAAGAATTAAAGGCCAATAACTAGTATAAACACGCTATATAAAATCCTTACAAATATTCTAAATGATAAGGTTGTTCGGAAAATTAAACCTGTTTGGCAAGACATGTTTGAACAACGCAGCTCAAAGAAAGGCGTAGCAGGATGTTGAAAGAAGCTACTCATTGATAGATGTGTCTGCAAAGACATAGCATCCTACCAGCGCAGCCCATCGATGACCTTGCTTCACAGCCGAAAAGCTTTCATTTGCCCTCTCATAGACTTATCGTCTGTCGGTTGGTAAACTTGAAGTTTTATCCACACATCGTGAGGTGCACGAAGAGATTGATGTCGCATGTGCAAATTGAAGAGGGTGTTGGTGGCTCGTGGATGCCTAAAAAGAGTTACAAAAAGTTTAACAAAATATTATTTAAAAATTTTGTTCATAGTACGTTCGATAACAGGTCTTCTAAAACCTTTTTTCATCTTTAGAAAAACTTTTTCTTACTTTATACATATTTTAGATATATCTTATGCGCAAGGAATAATCCGCACAAGCATGCAAGAAAATAATTGAAATTTTGAGTCTCTTTTTGACAGCAAGGCAGGTTCTAATTAAATATGCCAAATATCTTTGATGTTTCAATAAAACTAAGTAATGATTAACAGAAATTTCTGGAAGAAATAATTATATGTTATCATGCCTTAATCATCTTGTTTAACCTTCTAATTAAATAAGATAGCGACTAGTATCAATGTGAGAGATGTTTGAAGAATATTCATTAGTACGACTCTTATGAGCGTCATTCATAAGTAGTTTTTTATTATTTTCTGAAAATGAGGATTGTACTGGGTATTTTATGTTTGACTTTAGTGATTCTTGCTGATCCTGTTGGTAAATATAATTATTTGTGTTCTTTAATGTAATTTATATAAGTTTATTTTTGAGTCTTACATATTATTAAAAAAAAGGATCTAGAAATATAATACGTGTCAAACAGTAAAGTTAAGCTGCTAAACAGATTACGTCAACTTCACTAAAAAACTTTATTGACATAACTTATTGCTTTATAATAAAGAACGTTAAATAATCAGTTAACTTTTACTTTGGCAAATGAAAACTACGATTCATGAAATTGGTTTAGTAATGAACAGTTTACAATTTAATAATAAATAGAATAGAAAAAAATAGATATAATGAAAAAAAGAAACAGCAAACGTATATTGGCTAAAAAAACAAAGAACAGTAATATTCAAGCAACATTTCGTCAATTGGAAAACTTAGTTCAAACTAAAATCAGGCATATATAAAATCAATATAATTACAATTCTATTATAAACAGAAATAAATATAAAAATATATAACTTCTTTTAAGATGACTTGGACTCATTTTTCCAAAACACTTAGCTCGTGATAAAACTGTTTTCCCTAAAGACCTTTGACAGCTTTTATCACAGCATCTACATTCGTTGCAACAAGCACTCCTTCCCCGTCTTTAGTTTCTTCTACTTTTGATGATACTAAATTATTATTTTTTGACATATCACAAGGAACCCTGATTACAAACCTGTAGAGGTGAAATCAAATGCTCAAGGATCTGATGGCATATTAATTAGAATAATTTGCCTAGATTTCTTAATCATTGGTCCTATTTTCTTGCACATCTAATGCATCTGCACAGGTAGGAATATTTCCTGATGCCTTGAAAGAGGCGATTATTAGCTCTGTTCCTAAAATATCAAACCCTACCTCTTCTAAATATTTCCGTCCAATATCTATATTATGTGCCTTGTCTAACGCATTGCCCATCAGCAACTTACTGTACACATTGAAACTAAGAATTAAATGGACTTAATGTAATCTGGGTTCCGTGCCAGGCATAGTAAACTTACAACTTTTTTTTGAAGTAACTTCTCACCTAAAACTGGCAATTAGTAAAAGGAAAATAACGGTTGTTGTCCTTTTTGACCTCTCTCAGGCATTTGATACAGTTGAACATACTCTTCTATTGACTAGGCTCTAAAAAATTTAGCTCTCAAATATGGCCATAAAATGCTTTATATGTTATCTTAGTAATTGTTTTGAAAGAGTAAAAATTAGAAATGGCAAGCATTCTGAATTTGGTGAGGTTGAGAGCGGTGTCCCTCAAGGTTCCACACTTGCACTTACTCTACTTCATATTTATACATCTAAACTTAGTAACGAACTACGACACTGTAACTTTCACAAATATGTTGACGACTTCTCGCTTGACCTCCCCGGGCCTATTGTGATCCTTAAAAGCTTGCCTTAAAAGGTACAGGCAGATATCGATCTGGTGGTGCAGCAGGCCTTGACAAAAAGCTTCACTCTTAACCTGGTTCAGGCTAAGGATATAATTACAAGACCTTTTCTTTTCTTTACTTGCAACAGTTGCAGCTTTACCTCCTCTATTGATTGACAGGCGTCTCATGTCCTTTTTGGAATCTGTTAAAGATTTAGGATATATTCCTAATCGCTCTTTCGCTTAGAATAAACAATATGCAGATATTTCAAGAAGAACCTTTAGTCCTTAAAAAGTTTAACAGGAATAAAGAATCACTTCTTACTTTAACGTAGATCCTCCTGATTAAAAGCATTATCCTCCCTTTCCTTGACTACGGCTGTGTGGTATATAACGATCAAACTGATGAGCTGAATGTCAAGCTTAAGCGTAACTTGAACGCTTGCCTTAAGTTCATCTATAACATTCTAAGAAGTAAACATATTACTTATTATAAAAAAAGAGCGGATCATTTTAACGTTGTCAAAAGAAGACAATCTTTTATGAGTAACTTGCTGTACAGCCTATTCAGTGATAAAGCTATGCACTATCTTTTTAACCTCTTCTATTTTATTAAAAAAGATCAACCGACACATTTTAAACTTCGTGAAAGAAAAACAGTGCTCAAATTTTATCCACACTGCACGTGTAAAATGCAATGTTCTTTTATTATTCGTGATGTTTCCGTATATAAAAAAAGTCGGACATGACTACATCTATGAAATTCTTTTTTGAAGCAACAAAGCTTATACCCTGAACCCAAAAACCTCAAACCTCTAATACTCAACCCTAAAACCTTAAACCTTCAAACCCCTAATGCACATCCCTAAACCCCAAATCCGCAAACCCCAAACCCACAAATGTTGCAGGTATGTATGTTGGTGGTTGCGGGTTCAGTGTTTGTGCGTTAGGGATTTCTGGGCTTGAAGACCAAGAGTTTGTAGGTTTAGGATTTGCACATGTGAGATTTGTAGGTTTGTGAGATTTGTAGGTTGGTGGGAATTGTGGGTTTGTAATGTAAGGGCTTACGATTTATGTGTATGTGGGTTTGGGGTTTGCGGGTTTGGGGTTTAGGGCTTGTAGGTTAGGGGTTTGAAGGTTTGATGTTTGGGGATTGTAATTTTGGGGTATCTTGGTTTGAGGTTTGGGGTTTGTGGGTTTCAGGTTTGTGGGTTGGTAGGTTTAGGGTTTTTGGGTTCGGTGTATAAGCGTCGTTGTTTTAAATAAGAATTTAATAGATGTAGACATGTCCGAATTGTTTTATGTACGAAAACATTGAAATACTCTATTTTCAGCACGTTTTCTGCAATTGCGCAAAAATCCTGATGTGCTGGAGGTAAAAGCTCAACGGATTTGAATTCAGCACCGCAAAATACGTATAAGAGATGGGTGAGGTCATAAATCCTTGGCTTACGTTTCTTGTGGCGCCAGACACTCTTCTGGTTTCGCTCAAAAAGAAAAATTCTGCAAACAGGACGAGATTTCCACAATTAAAATTTAAATCCTAAGATTCGTTGCCCTAATTCAAAGGCAGATGGATTTTGTGAGAACTAGAAACGTCTAGACCATCCTCACTTTTTAAATCAAATATTCGTTTATTACAATAATGAGAAAGAAAGAAAAATAAAAATGTTGACAATAGTAAAAGAGGTTAACGGTTGCTAAGTGAGTCGGTATAGAATTCTTAGCCTCAAGCGCGTGATCCGACCGTCGTACTTTTATGTACATTCTGAATCATAAGATCAATTAAGAACTACCAAATTGAAAAAGAGAACATTTTTAACAGAAAAAAAGGAAGATGCACTCGCGACTTAACATTAACGGCAAGACTGCTTACATACTACAGAAAAAAATAATTAATACAAAGGTATCCGCAAGTTGCTCCTCTAAAATGGCGGAAGACCCAAGGATAAGCGCGTCGCT
>JAUELO010042181.1:0-10332 GCA_032357855.1 Amphibolips quercusostensackenii | reverse complement strand
GATGTTATGAAATGCATGACTCAGCTATCAGTCGTCAAAAAAATAACTTATCACAGGAAGGTCGGTTCGATTACGGATAATCGGAAAATCAATTGTGGACGCGTAATTTGTAAGAAAAAAAATCAGGTGTTGTATTTATCAATGCCGAAGATTTTCTATTTTTTATTGTTAATTTAGAAAAGCAAGATGCTCGATTAATCTGGAAACCTTTATTGATCATTTTGATTAAAACTTTGAGTTATTTGTTGTTTCCTTTTAGTAATCCCCCAAGTGTAAACATATTTTTTACTGTCTGATCACTCGATTAAAAATCCAAAGTCTGCAGACAATCTCTTACATGAAATTTAATGAAAAAAATAAATGACTTGCATTGCTTGTTATTTTTTTTCGCCACTCTATAACTGTATAGGGGAACCTTTCTACAGTGGATAATGTGACCTAGAGGGGATAATTGTTAATTTAGAGCACAAATACAAGAAAAATTATTAGTTTTAATTTTGAATAATCAACACGTTTAGTGTGTTAACTATTTATTAAATTTAATGAATTATTTTACATGTAGTAGTATTTTTCATTAATTATTATCCACTGTGGACAGGTTCGCCCTTCCTTAAAAAAATTTTAATCTTTAACTAGAATATTTAAATTTTCAATTTCAAAATAAATTTTTATGAAAAAAAATAATTAAAAAAATTAATAACAATGATTTTTCAACAAAATAGTTAAATCCTTAACTAGAAAGTGAATTTTTTAACAAAAAGTTGACTTTTCAACCAAAAAGAATACTTTTTGAAAAAATTGTTTGATTTTTAACAAAATAAATAAATGGTAAAATTTTCAACAAAATATCTGAATTTTTAACTATAAAAGTCGAAAATTGTTTAATTTTCAAAAAAATAGATTAATTTTTTACCAAATAATGGAATTTTCAACCCAAAAACTCGAATTTTCAATTAAAAAGATGAAATGTCAACTAAAACAATGAATTTTCAACTGGAGTAGTTAAATTTTCAGTTCTGAAATAAATTTGTGTAAAAAAAAAAAAAAAAATGATTTTTCAACTAAATAGTTAAAAAGATAAATTTTAACTGAAACGATAAATCTTTAACTGTAATAGTTAAATTTTTAGTTCTAAAATAAATTTTTATGAAAAAAAAAATAATTTAAAAAATTAAAAACGATGATTTTTTAACAAAATAGTAAAATCCTTAACTAGAAAGTGAATTTTCAACAAAAAGTTGAATTTCCAACAAAAAAGGATACTTTTTGAAAAAATTGTTTGATTTTTAACAAAATAAGTAAATTTTTTACTAAATAGGTTAATTTTCAACAAAATATCTGAATTTTTAACTATAAAAATGAAAAATGGTTAAATTTTCAGTTTTTAAATAAATTTTTGAAAAAGATTGAAAAAAATGATTTTTTAACCAAATAGTTGAATTTTTCAATTAAAAAAGATGAATTGTCAATCAAAAAGGAATAGCTAATTTTCGGCTACAAGAATAATTAAAAAAAAAAGAATTTCAATCTAAAAGATGAATTTTTCAGTAAAAAAGATATTTTTTCTATAAAAAATAAAATAGTTAAATTGTTATTTGAGAACTCAATTTTTAACAAAAAGCAAAAATTTTGAGCAAACATGGTTCAATTTTCAAAAAATCGAATTTTCAACCATAAAGATGACATTTTAACTGAAACGATGAATTTTCAACTGGAGTAGTTAAATTTTCAGTTCTAAAATAAAATTTGTATAAAAAATAAAAAAACAATAATTTTTTAACCAAATAGTTGAATTTTTAACTGAAAAAGATAAATTGTTAACCAAAAAGGAATAGCTAAATTTTCGGCTAAAAGAATAATTTTTTAGAAAACAAAATTTTTTAAATCTAAAAGATGAATTTTTCAGTAAAAAAGATATTTTTTTTATTAAAAATAGAAAAGTTAAATTTTTAGTTAAAAACTGAATTTTCAACAAAAAGCAAGAATTTTGAGCAAACACAGTTCAATTTTCAAAAAATTAAATTTTCAACCAAAAAGATGAATTTTTAACTAAAACGATGACTTTTTAACTGAAGTAGTAGTTAAATTTTCAGTTTTTAAATAAATTTTTGAAAAAGATTGAAAAAAAATGATTTTTTAACCAAATAGTTGAATTTTTGAATGAAAAAGATAAATTGTTAACCAAAAAGGAATAGCTAAATTTTCGGCTAAAAGAATAATTAAAAAAAAATTTAATCTAAAAGATGAATTTTTTAATATAAAAGATATTTTTTATATAAAAAATAGAATAATTAAATTTTTAGTTGAAAACTGAATTTTCAACAAAAAGCAAGAATTTTGAGCAAACATAGCTCAATTTTCAAAAAATCGAATTTTTAACCAAAAAGATGACATTTTAACTGAAACGATGAATCTTCAACTGTAATAGTTAAATTTTCAGTTCTAAAATCAATTTTAATAGAAGATAAAAAAACAATGATTTTTAATTAGATACATGATATTTCAATTAAAAAAGATAAATTTCTTAACCAAAAAAGAATAGCTAAATTTTCGGCTAAAAGAATAATTTTTTAGAAAAAAAAATTTTTATCTGAAAGACGAATTATTAAGTAAAGAAGATATTTTTTATATAAAAAATAGAATAGTTAAATTTTTATTTGAAAACTGGATTTTTAACAAAAAGCAAGAATTTTGAGCAAACATATTTCAATTTAAAAAAAATCGAATTTTCAACCAAAAAGATGACATTTTAACTGAAACGATGAATCTTCAACTGTAATAATTAAATTTTCAGTTCTAAAATAAATTAAAAAATACAAATATGAAACAATGATGTTTAAACAAATAAGATGAATCCTGATCCAAAAAGACGAATTTTCAATAAAACAGTGGACTTTTTAATCAAAAAAGAATACTTTTTAAAAAAATTGTTTAATTTTTTACAAAATGATTAAATTTATAACCAAATAATTAAATTTTCAAGAAAAATAAATAAATTGGCATCCAAAAAGGAATAATTAAATGTTCGGTTAAAAAAATTAATTTTCTTACAAAAAAAAAAATATTTTTTGAACCTAAGAGATGATTATTCACCTGAAAAAGATATATTTGATATAAAAAATAGAATAGTCAAATTTTTTGCTAAAAATTTAAAAAAATACCAAAAGTTTGAGCGGCATAGTTAAATTTTCAAAAATTCAATCAAAAAGATGAAATTTCAACTAAAGTAATAGATCTTCAACTGGAATAGTTAAATTTTCAGTTAAAATAAATGTTTATAAAAAAATAAAAAACAATTATTTTTCAATAAAATAGTTGAATCCTAAACTAAAAAAAGAATTCCTAACAAAACAGTAGACTTTTCAACCTAAGAGGATGATTTTTGAAAAAATTGTTTAATTTTTAACAAAATAGAATAATTTTTTATTAAATAGTTAAATCTCCAACCAAATAGTTGAATTTTCATCAAAAAAAGATAAATTGTCAACCAAAAAGGAATAGTTAAATTTTTGGTTAAAAAATTAAATTTTTACAAAAATAATATATTTATATACATGAATATGCAAATTTTTAGTTGAAAATTAAATTTTTAACAAAATGCCAGAATTTTGAGCGACGTATTTCAATTTTGAAAAAATCGAATTTTTAACCAAAAACATAAAACTTCAACTAAAACAAAATATTTTTATCTGGAATAGTTAAATTTTTAATTCTAAATACATTTTTATAAAAAAAAAAATTTAATACAATAATTTTTCAACAAAATAGTTGAGTCTTGAACTAATTACCAAAATTTTCTAATTTTTAAAAAATTGTTTTATTTTCAACAAAATAGATTAATTTTTCACCAAATAGGGAAATTCGCAGCCAAAAACATGAATTTTCGACCAAGAGAATTGATTTTCTACTCTAAAATACGAATTTTCAACCAAAAAGTTGAATTTTCAAGTGAAAAATATAAATTTTCAACCAAAAAGAAATAGTAAAAATTTCAGTTTTAAAATTTTATTATTATTATTAATTAGATATATTTGCAATCAAAAATAGAATAGCTGAATTTTTAGTTAAAAATTAAATTTTTAACTTAATAAAACTAAGTCTATACAAAATAGTTAAATTTTTTAAAATAAATTTTAATGAATAAATAAAAAATTTTTTCAACTTTTTTGAAAATTCGACTATTTGATGGAAAATTCATCTTCGTAAGTACAAAATTCAATTAGGTAGTCATAAATTTAAATATTTTAATGAAATTTTTTCAATTTAATGTAAATTCAATTATTTTGTTAAAAAATCATCTTTTTTGTTGAAAATTCTTTTTTTTATTGAAAATTCGTCTTTTTTGGTTTGAAAGTTAATCTTTTTAAGTCGAGAATTCAAGTAGATGATCACAAATAAAAGCATTTTGGTGAAATCTTTAAATTTTCATGTAAATTCAATTATTTTGTTAGAAAATAATCTATTTTATTCAAAATTTCTCTCTTTTGGATTAAAAATTTATCTTTTTGAATCAAAACTTCAAATAGGTGGTCACAAATTCAAATATTTAGTTGAAATTTTTTTGATTTGTTGTAAATTCAATTGTTTTGTTGAAAATCATCTTTCTTGTTGTAAGTGCTTTTTTTCATTAAAAATTCGACCTTTTCAGATGAAAAATTCGTCTTTTTTAGCACAAAAGTTCTTGGTTGAAAAATCATGTTTTCTAAATAATTCGTAATTTTGCCTTGAAAATTCGACTATTTCATTAAAAAATTCAAAATTTATGGGTTGAAGTTTAAATTTTTTTGTTAGGAAATTTGTCTAATTTGCTTGAAAGTTTAACTATTTTGTTGTCAATGCAACTGTTTCATTAATAATTGATTTTTTTTTCGAAAATCCAACTATTTGGTTAAAAATTCATCCATTTTTAAAAAAAATGAATTTTTCCATGGAAATGCATCTTTTTTGTTGAAAATTAATCTGTTTTACATAAAAATAATCTTTTTAGATCAAAATTCAACTATTCGATTGCAAATTCATTTTTTTTGTTAAAAAATCAACTTTTTAATGAAAAAATCATGTTTTGTTAAAAAAAAACATTTTTTTAGTTAAAAATTCAACTATTTGTTTAAAAATTAATCCATTTTGTTAAATATTCCATCATTTGATTGGAAATTTATCTTTTTTTAACTCTCCTATTTTGTTTAATTGAAAATTCAATTTTTAGATTGAAAATTTATCCATTTTTATTAAACTCTTTTATTTTGTTTAAAAACATCTATTTGTTGGAAATTACATTGTTTTGTTATAAATTTAACTATTTTATTAAAAATTCATAATTTCTCTTAAAAATTGAACTATTTAATTCGCAACTCATCAATTTTGTTTAAAAATTCATTTACTTCGTTCAAAATTCTTCTATTTTGTTTAAAAAGTTATTTATTTTGATAAAAGTTTATTTTGTTTTTAAAAATTTAACTATTTGTTTAAAGATTAATCAATTTTGTTAAAGATTTTATTATTCGATTAAAAATTCATCTTTTTTTTTAATTCTCCTATTTTGTTTAATTATAAATTCAATTTTTTATTGAAAATTTATCCATTTTTATTAACTTCTTCTATTTTGTTTGAAAACATCTTTTAGTTGAAAATTACACTATTTTGTTATAAATTCAACTATTTCATTAAAAATTCACAATTTTTCTCAAAAATTCAACTATTTCATTCGCAATTCGTCAACTTTGTTCAAAAATTCATTTACTTTGTTCAAAGTTCTTCTATTTTGTTTAAAAAGTTATTTACTTTAATAAAACTTCATCTTTTTGTTAAAAATTTAACTAATTGGTACAAAATTAATATATTTTGTTTAAAGTTTAACTATTTGTTTGAAAAGTGTTTTATTTTAATAAAACCATATCTTTTTTATTGAAAATGTATTTATTTTGTTAAAATTTATTTAATTTTATTAAAAATTGGAATATTTGGGTAAAAATCCATGTATTTTGTTAAATTATCATCTTTTTTGTTAAAAACGTATTTACTTTGTTAAAAATTTATTTATTTTACTAAAAAATTAAAAAATTTGAGTAAAAATTCAAGTATTTTGTTCAAGTATGATCTATTTTGTTAAAATTCACCTACTTTCTTAAAAATTCAACTATTTGATTAAAAATTTATCTAATTAATTAAAAATTCAACTATTTGAATGAAAATTCGTCTATTTTGTTCAAAAACATGTTCAAAGAATTTAACTACTTGTTTACAAATCTACATATATATTTTTTTTTAATTCCACTGTTTGATTAAAAATTCATCTGTTTTGTGAAAAATTCATTTTTTAAAATAAAAATTCAACTATTTGGGTAAAAATTCACTTATGTGAATAAAAATTTATTAATTTTACTAAAAATTCAACTATTTGGGTGGAAATTGATCTATTTTGCTCAAAAATCATATATTTTGTAGAAAATTTAACCAGTTGTTTAAGAAATCATATATTATGTTGAAAATTCAACTATTTGGTTAAAGTTGCACATATTTAATAAAAAGTCAACTATTTTATTAAAAAATTTTGCAATTTTTAATAAAGTAGTCGATTTTTAAGCAAAATAAATTATTCTTTAACAAAAAGGAATTATCACATGAATTTTTAATAAAATAGTTGATTTTAAAACAAAACAGATTATTCTTCAACAAAAAAGATTAAGTCTTAATCAAATAAATGACTTTTAAGTAATTAGAAATTTATTTATTTTATATTTATATATTTAATTTTAGAAATTCAACTATTTGAATAAAAATTCTTCTATATTGTTTAAAAAGTCATTTAATCTATTAAAATTTAATTATTTTTGTTAAAAATTAAACTATTTCGTTAAAGAATAATCTATTTTGTTTGAAAATTAACTATTTTATTAAAAAATAATTTATTTTGTTCACAAAGTCATTCATTTTTTTTAAACTTTATCTTTTTGTTGAAAATTCAACTATTTGTTTAAAAATTTATCTATTTTGTTAAAAAATCGTCTATTTTGTTAAAAAACCATCTATTTTGTTAAAAATGTCTTTATTTTGTTGGAAATCCAACTATTTGGCTGAGACTTAATGTGTTTTGTTTAAATATTATCTATTTTGTTACAAATTTATTTATTTTGTTGAAAATTAATCTATTTTGTTAAAAATTTAACTATTTGGTTATCAATTTATCTTTTTTTTTTAAATTTCACTATTTGCATAAAAATTAATCTACTTCCCTTAAAATTCAACTATTTGATTAAAAATTTATCTATTTTATTAAAAATTTAACCATGTAGTTGAACATTCATCTACTTTGTTGAAAAATAATCAATTTTGTTCAAAATTCAACTAGCTGTCCAAAATTCTACTATTTTGTTTGAAAAGTCATTCATTTGATTAAAACCTTATTTTTGTTGTTAAAAATTTAACTATTTGGTTAAAGAATAATCTATTTTTTTTTTAAATTCGAATATCTGATCAAAAATTTAACAATTTGATTGAAAATTTATCTATTTTATTGAAAATTCTTCTATTTTGTCTAAAAATCATCTATTTTGTTGAAAATTTATATATTTTGTTGGAAATTTTACTATTTGGTTAAAAATACAACTATTTCGTTAAAGATTACCCTAGTTGATTAAAAATTCATCTATTTTGTTAAAAATTTAACTATTTGGGTAAAAACTCATCTGTTTGATTAAAAAATCATCTATTTTGTTAGAAATTCAACTATTTGATTTTAAAACCATCTATTTTTTTAAATTCAACTGTTTGATTAAAAGTTAATCTATTTAATTAAAAAATCATTTATTTTGTTAAAAATTGAACTATATGGTTAAAAAAATTTTTACTTTGTTAAAAGCTCAAATTTAGGTGAAAATTGATGTTTTTTGTTAAGTCTCGTCTATTTTGTTAAAAATTTATTTATTTTGTTGAAAATTTTACTGTTTTGTTAAAAACTTAAGTACTTCGTTAAAAATTTAACTATTTGATTAAAAATTTAACGATTTTATTAAAAATTTTACTATTAAGGTAAAAACTCATCCATTTTGCTAAAAAATCTTCTACTTTGTTGAAATTTCAACTATTTCGTTGAAAAGTGTTTTATTTTTAAAGAAGTGTATATTTGATCAAAAATGTATTTATTTTGTTAAAAATTCATTTAATTTATAGAAAAAATCAACTATTCAGGTAAAAATTCCTGTATTTTGTCAAGTATCGTCTATTTTGGTAAAAATGTATTTATTTTGTTAAAAATTTTACTGTTTGGTTAAAAAATCAACTATTTCGTTAAAAATTAACCTATTTAATTAAAAAATCATCTAGTTTGTTAAAAATTTAACTACATGGGTGAAAACTCTTCTATTTTGTTAGAAAATCATCTATTTTGTTGAAAATTTAACTAGTTAATTTAAAAATCATCTATTTTTTTAAATTTAACTATTTCGTTAAAAATTAACCTATTTGATTAAAAATTTATCTATTTTTTAAAAAATGTAACATTTGGGTGAAAACTCATTTATTTTGTTATAAAATCATTTATTTTGTTGAAAATTCATCTAGTTAATTTAAAAATCATCTATTTTTTTAAATTAAACTATTTCGTTAAAAATGAACCTATTTGATTAAAAATTCATCTATTTTGTTGAAAATTTAACTATTTGGGTAAAAACTTATCTATTTTATTAGAAAATGATCTATTTTGTTTAAAATTCAACTATTCAATTTAAAAATCATCTAATTTTTCGAATTCAACTGTTTGGTTAAAAATCAATCTATCATATTAAAAAATCATCTATTTTGTTAAAAATTGAACTATATGGTTAAAAAATCTTCTACTTTGTTCAAAGCTCAACTATTTGGTTGAAAAGTGTGTTGTTTTAATGAAACTATATATTTTTTGTTAAAATGTATTTATTTTGTTGAAAATTTATTTATTTAATAAAAAAAATCAACTATTTAGGTGAAAATTCCTGTATTTTGTTAAGTATAGTCTATTTTGTTCAAAATTTTTTTTTTTTTCGAAAATTTTATTATTTGGTTAAAAATTCAACTATTCTGTTAAAAATTAACGTATTTGATTAAAAATACATCTATTTTGTTAAAAATTTAACTATTTGGGTAAAAACTTATCTATTTTTTAGAAAATCACCTATTTTGTTTAAAAATTCAACTATTTAATTCAGAAATGATCTATTTCTTAAATTCAATTGTTCGGTTAAAAACTAATGAATTTTATTAAAAAATCATCTACTTTGTTCAAAGATCAACTATTTGGTTGAAAATTGTTTTATTTTTAAACAACTGCATATTTTTTGCCAAAATTTATTTAGTTTGATAAAAATTCATTTATCATATCAAAAAATCAACCATTCAGGTAAAAATTTGTGTTTTTTGTTAAGTATCGTCTATTTTGTTAGAAATTTATTCATTTTTTTTAAATTTTACTGTTTGGTAAGAAATGAACCTATTTGATAAAAAATTCATCTATTTTGTTGAAAATTTAACTATTTGGATAAAAACTCATCTATTTTATTAGAAAATCATCTATTTTGTTTAAGAATTATACTATTTAATTTAAAAATCATATCTTTTTTTAAATTAAATTGTTTGGTTGAAAATCAATCTATTATATTAAAAAATTATTGATTTTGTTAAAAATTTATGTATTTTATAAAAAAATCAATTATATAGATAAAAATTCCTGTATTTTGTTAAGTATCGTCAATTTTGTTAAAAATTTAACTATTTAGGTAAAAACTCATCTATTTTATTAGAAAATCACCCATTTTGATAAAAATTTAACTATTTAATTTAAAAATTATCTTTTTTTAAAATGCAACTCTATGGTTAAAAATTAATCTATTTTATTAAAAAATCATCTACTTTGTTAAAAAGTCGACTACTTGCTCAAAAATTCATTTATTTGATTAAAAATTTAACTATTTATTTAAATAATGATCTATTTTTTCAAATTCTTGATTAAAATGTTAGGAATTTAAAGCCTTTCAAATTGAATTTACCGTATTACCCACATTAAGTAAAAAAAAATTTCCCTATTTTCGTGAAATTTCTCCTTATTTTTCCTGCTTTTAGAGCATTTTTATCAGTTACAAGCTCTTATTTCTTTGAATACCCATTTTTATTGTTCTTTTCCAGCTTTATAAGCCAGAATGATTCTTTGTCTCATAAAACGGCACATCTAAGTTGTACGCTTCTCTGTGATTGTCAGCTGACGTCAGTGGAAAACAGAAATTTCCCCATTTAGTATTAACGTTACTCAGCTCAGCACATGATACTTTATCGCTCCTTATCCTTATGGCCTTAGTCGCATTA
>JAUELO010042172.1:0-10333 GCA_032357855.1 Amphibolips quercusostensackenii | reverse complement strand
TTATAAACTATTTGTCTCCACACTTTCCTGTCTTAGCACACTTTTCTCGCTCCTTTCACGTCCATGCATTTTCTCATGCATGATCTCGTGTTTCTATGGCTTCTTATGTCTCTTCGAATTAGGGTCTCATTCACACATTTTAACCATTGTTTCTGCGGTCTTCCTGTGTGCACATTGACATTTATTTTACACTTGTTTCGTTAGCCGTTCATCTTTCATTCTCTCGACATGCCCAAACCATCTTAATGCATTTCTTTCTCATACGTCAACTAGTGTTTCCTCCACACCACATTCTTTAAAAATTACCTTATTACTTACTTTTTGCAAAAGCGTTAAAGTGCGCCACTTGCGCAGGAATATCATAACAATCGCGTTAATTTTACTCTTATGATTTTCTTGTTAGGGCCAGGTCTCGATACCGTGCAGCACCGTCCGCACAAATACAAAGTTATGTATTGACTTTTTAGCTTCATCTGATATATTTCTACTTTTGATAATGAGTCCTGCTCTACCGATAAGCCTTTTACCCTCGCTCATACGCTTATCTATCTCTCCATCTATTTTTTCGTCACTTGTAAATAAGCTACCAAGATAAATATACTTGTCAACTTGTTATATTCTCTCGTCGTTTAGGACAATCTTGCATATTGTTTTCTCACCCTTGCCTTCACACACCATAATTTTTGTCTTATTTACGTTAATTTTGAGTCCCATGTTCTCCATGCTTGTATTTAATTCACTCAACATTTTTTGCAACTTTTCCATTGACTCTGACATAACAACCTTATCATCTGCGAAGGCTAAACCACGTACTCTCACGATCTCGAGATCTATACCTTCCTCGTCGATGAGGAAGGGGAAGAGGTAAAGGGAAATAGGAAAAGGAACTAATTTGTTGAAATTTAACTATTTGATTAAGAATTGAGTTTTTTTAATTGAACCTTCATATTTTCGCTTTGAAATTTCAACGCTTGTGTATAGAAAATTTGTCTTTTTGTCTTGAAAATTCAACAATTTGGTAGAAAAATCAACTGATTTATAAAAGACCAGTTTTTTATTAAAAGTTAATTTTTTTAAAAACTGTTTTATACCATTTATTATTAAGAGTTGATCCTTTTGGTTAAAAAATATAACTGTTAGGTTGAAAATTTATCCACTTTTTTGAATCTTTGTAAAAAATTATTTTTCCTGGTTAAAAATTTTACTATTTGGTTATAAATATATGTATTTTAATGAGAATTCGCCTTTTCAGTAGAAAATTTATCATTTTTATTGAAAATGTAATTATGTGGTTGAAAAATCAACTCTTTTGTAGAAAGCGAGTCTTTTTTGGTTGAGAGTTTAAATATTTGGTTAAAAATATATGTATTTTGATGAGAATTCGTTTTTTACAGTAAAAAAATAATCTTTTTGATTAAAAATTCATCTTTTTGGTTGAAAATTTCGATTAATTTGTTTAAAAATTTCAATGTTCTGTAGTAAACAAGTCTTTCTCACTTAAAAATTTTACGTCTTGAATGTTTTTTTTTCTTATTGACTGAAAATTTTGTCTTTTTTTAAGATTCAACTATTTTGTTGAAAATTCGTCTTTTTGGTTCAATTACACCTTTTGTCAATTAAAATAAAAATACTTATTTGAAATTTGAACTACTTTGTTAATTCGTAAAAAATATATGTTAAATATGCGTGATATACAGTATACATTTATTATACATTCAATATGTTCAATACTTAATATTAAAATGCCCAAAATACTCATTCGCACCAGATTGGCGTTTACGGGTTTTGTGATGAAATGTGCTGATATAGGGTTTAATAAAAAAAATAATAATTTTTATATGCCCATCGCAATGAGATGGTATTTGTTTATTGTGACAATTGAGTTTTGCGGGTTTTATAAAATTTCAACTATTTCAGATTCACTGATTGAGCAAAAATGGATTTTACATCGTTGTCTGTCTGTCGTTCTAGTCCATGAGCACGATGAATTTCGAAGGGATCATCCCATTGCATTGGCCTTTGGCAGACTGTTTTGAAACCAAAAAGAAAAGAGAAGTGTTTTGACCAGATGCTTTTGACCTAGTTTTTGTTTTAATCGTAAAAAATAACGTTTAAAATAAAAAAATTACATTTTTTTTTTAAACGTCACAAAATACAAAAAACGTGAATGGGCAAAAGTTGTTCAATCAGAAAAAAATTTACAAATTTTCCTTCACTAATTTTTTGACCGGGCGTTTCAATGGACAAAGTTGTTTGCTTGAATTATATCTACAAATTTTCCCGGAGCCACTTTACGCTAGGAAAATTATTTTGTGTTTTAATAGTGAAAAATAACTTTAAAAATAAACAAATTAAGCTTTTAAAAAACGACACAGGTTGTATTAAAATAATTAATAAAAAATTGTTCATCCAACTTAGATCTACAAATTTGCTTCAGATTTTTTGATACGACATGCAATTATTTTAATTATAAAATCAAAACAATGAAAATACGTCTGCTTCAATATCAATAGATATCATGTTTTGTAACGATTGAAAATATAAATGTAGATAATAATCGTTTTAAATGTTAATATAAAAATTAAAATAAATTATTTTATTGCACAAATAAAGCATCTGATTAGATACTTCACAATTATTTGAACTAAAAATTTAACTAATCCATTTTTGGCTAAAAGCTAATCGTTTTCAGTTGAAAATTTAAATTTTTCATTGAGAATTAACCTTTTTTGGTTGAAAGTTGCACTAATTTGTTAAAAAGTTATTTCATTCGTTAAATATCCATTCCTTTGGTTACAAATTTAAATATTTTCTTAAATCCTTTCTTTTAAATCAATTTCTTGAAATGCAAATTTAACTATTCCAACTTTGGTGGAAAATTGATCGTTTTTGGTTTGAAATTCAACTGCTTGGTTCCAAATTAACTTTTTTGTTTAAGATTGAACCATTTTTCAGGCAATTTGTCTTTTTGACTGAAAAATTCAACTCTTATGCGTATATTTTTACGGTAAGAAATTCAATAGGTTTTATTGAGGCTTAACGGTAAGGACCTCAATGAAACCTATTGAAATTCAACTGTTTTTTTTTTAATTTGTCTTTCTGGGTTAAAACTCCCATAAGTTTATTTAAAAGTGCAACTTTTTGGTTAAAAATTCATATTTTCGGGTAGAAAATTAACCTTTTTTGTGGAGAATTTGCCTTTTTGGCTTGCTAATTCAACAATTTGGTTAAAATTTTCTTTCTTGAATGAATAAAAAATCTTTCTAGATTCAAATATGATCTCTTTTTTCAGATCACTAGTTTTTTTTGCTGAAAAGTACAACTGTTTTGTTAAAAATTATTCTGTTTTGGCTCACGATTTAACCATTTTGGTAAAGATTCGTATGTTTTTGTTGAATTCAACTATTTTTTATTTAAAATTAAAATCTTTTTTCATCAACCAGTTAACTATGTCTATATATATATTTCTATATGCTATTATATAATACTATATCAATAATCGATTTTTTAAATTAAATTCTAGGTATTTTTATTTCTAATTAAAATCCTTTTTTTGTTCCAATATCAAATATTATATTTTTTGGTTAGAATTATTCTTTTTTTAATAAAAATTTCATAATAGCAGATATAGTAAATAAAATTAGAGATCTATTTTGTTTTAATTTTGCCTGATCTTAGTTGTTTGTTTTAAAACCTTTTCAATTGAAAATCGATCCATAATTTATTTTCCAATTCGGAACGCTTTTTTAATTCAAAATGCCTGATTACTATTTATTTTTTTAGGAAAAATTTAAAAATAATATTTAAAAATTTCTTCATCATGGATTTTAAAAAATTTTATATTTTGCATGTTTAAAAAAAAATCTAAGGACATAAATGCACGCTTTGCGCGGCTGCATTTTCTCTTAATGTTCAATAAAAGTTAAAAGACTCTTGAATACATCTGATTTTCATTTTATTGAATTGAATTGAACATTGTAATTTTTTCTGTTTCTGAATTTTCAAAATCAAGTTTCTAAATAAAAGTAAAGTATGTTGATCAATCCGTGTGATAAATAAGTTTTAAAAACATTGAATTTTATTATAGTTATGTGTCGAAATTTAAAAAAATTAAATTGCAAACGATTTCGGCGTAATAAAATGGAATAATCCAGACTTTAAAAAATTATGATGGCATGGAATGAATAACCCTTTAGGATAAAAAAAGAGAAAAAAAAGAATTTTACAAAAAAGATACGAAATATTCTAGAAAAAACAAAGTAAACTCTATCAGATTCTATAAAAACTTCTTTTATTCTTTCTATCTTTTTCTTTCAATACTAAAGGAAAAAATAAATTTTTTCCGTACAACCCAGCAGGTGCAGAACATTCAACTATGCATTTATAGCATACAGGATTTACTGACTCTGAAGGATGTTTCTCTTATACTTTTTTTCTTTAAAAGTGAAACAATTTGTTTAATCTGTATATATCATAATTTTATTCTGCCACATAGGTTTATTGAGTACAATACTTATGTACAATGTTTTTACATTTCAAAAATTAAGACAGTTTTTCTTTTACGATCATCAGAAAGATTTATAAATCTGTACGTATAATGACTTAATTTGGCCATCAAGCATTTCTAAATACGTAAGTCAATTCTTCTTATTGTCAAAATAAACAAATTTTGCTTTCAATATTATGCTATATTTTTAATATTCAAAAGAAAAATTCACTTATGCACGAAAAATGTAAAACTTTATAGATTCTCAATGGTGAAATATTTTTTATGAAGATAGCTATTAATATTCCATCGAATTATATTACATAACTAAATACCGATCTGTCTTGAAAATTTTAATTTGCACACACATACGCACATAGGCATGGACTTTTTTTTAAACTTTATCTTCAGAAATTTTTTATCTTTACATAACTTCCTCTACGACAAAGCAATAAAACAAATTCTTACAGGGTTCAACACTGCTGTAATTTAACAAAAGAATCAAAAAATTAAAATTAGAGAAGAATCTTGCAGTAATAATTTTTATGATGAAATTTTGCTAAACATAGGGGAGTGTTGAAAGAAAATTCAGTAAAATAATACAATATAAATACATTTTCTCATACCTGATTCTCTGACACCTATTTTCTTATTTTCTTATACCCCAATTCTTTTTAAAAAATGCTGAAGTACGATTGTCGAAATTTTCAAACAATTTTGAAAGAAATCATCATAAAAAAATACTTTAGTATTGTTCATAAACAAATTTAAATTCTTTAGCAACAAGGAAAGTTTAAAAAGCAACAGCGGATTATCATTTCGTACTACACAGAAGAAATAAAGTTTCATTTTGAACAAATAAATGGCGTTAAAATGAACTGAAACAAAATTGAACCATAATTGATTTATATTCATCTATAGGAATACTCAAAGCAGTTTAATTGTTTTTCTGTTTTTACATTGTCCAAGAGAGCGAACATAACGGAAGTGCAAAATGAGGTTGTAAAAAAATGATCCGAAGCAAAATTGAATCCCTAGTATTTTCTGTGCACTGCCCTCATTATACATTAAAAAGTATTCTTAAGCATTAGTCGCCATGAATATTTAGTATTATGGCTTCAATAGTATCTTCAGGCGCGAGTCCATAAGGAACCTGCATAAGATTTTCATCTGGTACAAATTGCTCTAAATCTTCACCCATGATCTTTAATAGACTTCTGTGGCCCTCATAATCAATCACTGGATGAATTATCCCTTTTAGGTCTATTCCAACGGCGTAATCAATTCCTTCTATTTTTCTTATTCCTAAGGTAATTATTTTTCCGGCTTGTAAATGTTGTTCGGTATTAGTTTCATCTATGTAACCACGAAGTCTGACTGCAATACGAACCGCATAAACTTTTGATTTCATTCTTCTTAGCTTTCCTAGCAAGGATTGCTGTGAACTTGCTGTAAGAAGACATAGAAATGGATAAATTCTAATAGTTGAAATATCAAAATCTAACAAGGAGAGCCTACGTCTTTCGTTCTCTTATTTGGATTCATACTCCTTCCCGTAAAACGTAATTACCGAACTTGTAATATACTAAAGTAATAAGCTGCACTTTTTAGCCATTCTTGAGAAGAACGGTTTTAAAAAATCGACAAATGTTACATGGACCTTGATGCGAGAGTATTACATAGTTAGTTATCTATTTTAGGTTTAACTGACAGTAAAAAAAAAGATCATTTTTATTGCAGAGCATTTTATTCTAACGAGCATTTGAATTTCGAGATCATAATGATCTGTCCATTCGAATCACTTTGATCAGCTTCTAAGTTCATTTTTCGGACTGAACAAAATGGCCTCCCATTTTCAGCGCCGATGTCATAATGACATAACCTCAAAATTGTACCTAACCGCACGCAAGTACACCAAAAACGTCGGCCATTTTGGTTTGACTTAATACATGATCCCTAATCAGATCATCATGATCTGAATAGTCGATCATTTATTGCGGTCAATAAAAATGCCCTTGATTTTGGTGTCCCTTTTGTTGCATATCAAAATGATATTTATTTCGGTATCATTCTGAACTTTTTTTTCACCGTTCTCAGATCAAGCGGCAGCACTTCGAGTTTGCACCAATTCCTGTTTCTGTCATTTTCTTTTCCAATTTTCTTCATTGCAATTGGTTATTAAATTAATTTAAATCAAACTGAAATATTCGTTATTAACTATTTTTAAACTGCCGGTGCCATACGCTAATGCGGCTGAAAACCGTAGTTCATATGGTTCATGTAAAAATCTCTTGTAATCGGTGTTTTATTAAATTACTATGCACAAATCACGAATCACAATATGGAAAATTTTTAAGCTTTATCAACTAATAATTTACATGATAGGTAGATATAAAATTGTTTGTATTCTTTCACGTTCATGACGCGTGAAGGAGAATAAATAAATATTTAATTTTAAACGAGTCTTATTTGAGTGTAATTAAGGTTTAAAGAACAGTCTGTAATAATACGGTTTAGAATTGTACATGCGTACAATTGATTTTTTCCGTTGAATAAGATTTTTATTTAGCCAAGTTTTAGATATTCCAAGGTCCACTTCTGTACATTATCCAAAGAGGAGGGTATAAGCAATGTAAAAACCTAACTAAGTTAAAAACAGTTAATGGATTTATTGTGCTGTTTGTAAAGTATACTACTTTCTTGAAACATTATAAAATAATTGCAATTTTGACTTGGAATGGGGAATCTTCGAAAACCATTATGATTCTAACTTAGAAGAGGAAATTTTCTAGCAGAACTCTCGCCCCGTGACGGAATAATGTAAATAAATGGAAATGGCCTTTTCAAAGTCCCTTTAAATTGGCTTGTGTAATTCGTTCCAAAAAAAGCTTTCAATCACATCTTCAACCTTTTCTAAAGTGTTTTAGTCTGTGACGTCAACTAGCAAGATTTCTGAAGATAAGGGACAATCAGTAGCTTTAATCACATGGGAAGAAACTGTATTTTTTATTATTTTCGTAAAAAATGATTTTTCTATAAGCGTTTTTCAATATTCTATATTTGTTTTAAATAATTTTTGCTATTTAAGCGAATAATCGGTCATTTTCCTAGACTTTTGGGGCCGGCAGTCTGGACTCCATTCTTAAAATATGGTTTTAAAAAAACAAGTAAAAAAATTGTCAGTACTTGTAATTTATTTACCAGTACCGACACTGCTTTTACTGGTACCATTTTTCGTACACACAAGCAATAAAAAACCACTTTCTCGTATTAAAGAAACTTCTCTTTCATTGCGAGTCAATCAATATTTATACTTGTTTCAAAGAATTTTTTTTTCAAAAAATCTGTTTTAAAAATGTTTTAAAAATGTTGATTATATGTTATAGTACTGTAACTCTCAGCATATAAATTTTAATTCAATAATAAGGCAATTTAAATAAGACAAATGTTATAAGTATCAGTTTTTTTCAATTACTAGTACACACCTCTAATTAATTAATGTTTTATTTTTCTGAAGTTTATTTACAAGATCAAATTGTGAAATTGCGTGCAGAATTTTTTCCAGGGGTTATTTTAGTGAATATTGCAAAGCCAAAGACACATAAAAATTTTTGAATAAATTTGGAGGTAGTAGTAATTTCGAAGTGTTGATTTGTTAAAAACGGCGAATCACCCATTCCCTTTAATTTTAAGATAGTGTCGTGCCAAAAATCAGATGTCTGAAAAAGTTTTTTATGATTTTATAAATCAAAGTAATATTACGTAAGATATAATTTTAAATCAAAGACATTATTTTTAATGAAAAAATTTAAAAACTTGCAAAAAACGTTAATTTGAAAATGTTTTCGCAAATAAAATTTTGTTTGCTACCATTTCTTACCATTAATTCTAAAGTAATTTTTTCTATGGCTGAAAATCTTCAACACATTTTTTTAACAAAAAACATCTTTTAAGCAAATAATAATATTTTTAAAGATTATTTTTTTCTATTATTTAAATTTGTAACAGTAAAGTTAAGGAATATGTTTCGCCCTGAAAAGCCACGATTTATTAAAATTCAACCATTTTAAATAAATTGGTGAGAGGTTTTCCTACGTTTATTATTATCTCACTTAGTAAAAGGTTGCACAAAGCTAAAAATTTCAAAAAGTACGCTAGACGTATGTAAAAAGTAGACTCATGCACAGCGACGTGAAATTGCTATAGAAATGTTGAAAATTACACACAAAAGTGTAAACTTCTCGACTAGACAGAAATTGAACAGGTTATGTAAAATTAACCACGGAAAGTGTAAGTATATATTAAGTATAAATGTATATATGAAGTATAAGTGAAAATCAGTCTCTTACCTTTATTTTTCCGCCGAAAGTTAGCAATAAAGTTTGCAAATTACAACAAACATATGCTCAAGACACGCGTGAACAAAAGAGCGAAAAAAAATCTTTATTGCAAAAAGTACAGAAGTATGGAATATTGAACGAACGAATCTAAAATTGCTACAAAGTGGAGAAATTTTCGTTAGAAAATAGAAATTTATGTGCAGTCGGTAATTTTACCAGTTTGGGAAATTTTACTACGTGCAGCGTGAGTCCCTTTTTTACACACTCTGAATGTAGCGATTTTCAACACGCCGTATGAATTCATACGCGCCTGAAGTGACATTTTTTAAGGGTGAATTTACATATTGAAGTGCAATTTTAAAACGTATTTTTCACAGTGCAGTTATAAAAAATAATAATTTATTTAAACAATTGTGTTCGTTTGTTCGAAAAATTTTTACCTTACTAAGTGAAAAGTGAATAAAAGGTTTAAAATTTCAGTAAAAACTGCAATGATCTAGCCTTAACACCGGAAAAGGTAATTATAAACAGTAATAATTTGTTTAAACAGATATGTTTGATATATTTTTAAAATTTTCACCTTTTTCTGAGTGAGAAGTGGATAAAAAGTTGAAAATTGCAGAAAAAGCTGCAACTATCTAATATTATTTAAAGAGAAAATTATTAAGAATAGTACCTGATTGTTATAAGATGTATTTTTGTTAACTTGAATTTATGATTACTTTGCTCTAGTTGAAAGATTACAAACAATAATAAATTATTAAAACATTTTACTTAAACATCTAATTGTCAGTAGATAGTAGTATTTTATGTATTATAAACATATTGTTTTAAGAAAACTGCAAAAAAATCATAATTAGCGCCAGAAAATAGAATAACCTAATTTATCACTTATGGGGTTTTTTTGGGACCATAGAAAATAGACTTACGAAGTGCTATTCGAAAGATAAATTTTGATTTGTATCCTACAGCTAATTGTGAAGAGAAACGTTAAATTTCAACCGGATAAATATAATTTTTTTATTAAAAAATGGAATTTATTTTTTTGTGGATTTAAACAAATTTAGGAGCAATATGCATGCAAATTTTAGGAAAAGAAATTTTGGACCACCCCACCCCTCACTCTTCTGCGGAATGTCCCATAAGTATGCTTACTAAAACGAGGGAAATCTCAAAAAGCAGTGATTCTTTTGCGCGACCAATCACAGAGTGGTCGTTTCAGACGTACACTTGGAGAGAGCTATTTTAAAAAAATGCAGATTTCGATTTATGTAATAATTTTTAATTGGATTAATTTTGAATAGGAAATAATATTCAAAAATGCACTTAAATGTATAAATATATTATTATATTTACCAATAGAATTTAGGAAGACTGCTAAATTTAACAACAGACTGATAGTTAGAATCTTCATATTCTTTCAATATTGGAAACTGCCACTTAAAACATTCCATGCAGAATATAACTCAGGAACATTCTAGACTGTGACTTCATATATTTATACTAT